>PVIY010020696.1:0-43229 GCA_004026745.1 Myrmecophaga tridactyla
GACAAGGAGGAAGAAGAGTTACCAGATCTATAGAGATTTTGCACTGAGAACAGAAGAACCAAAACTATGGCTGTGGTCAAGAGGTGAATTTGGCTTCCACTATCTTTGCAGGGAAGGAGACTTAGCTTAAGTACTCTGACCTTAGTCTTTTCTTTCATTTCAGTTTCCCTCTATGTTAGCCAAATGTAATTGATTCAGTCATATAAATTGGTATTCTGGACCAGAAAGCAGAATGGAAAAGTATAGGAATAGATCTAGAGGGGAAAATGGATGATGTAAGCACATTGAAGAAGTATCAGTGTGCTTGCATTTTCAAATGTATATATAAGGATACATATGTACAATATACATGTATATGTATTATATTTTCATTTGATGTCATCAAAACTCAATATATAATGTGAAGGATACCTATGACTGAATGCATCTATGAATGAGGCATCACAATCTCCGAACAAAGCTTTTTGAGTCTTACTAAATAAAATTGTCCCAAGTTTCTCCATGAATAGTTTTGTTTATTTGTTTTGACTGCCCTTCCCTAAAGCTAGAAAACCATGAGGAATTCCTTGGATCTAGTACACCTGGAATCTAAACTGTTTCAAAAGATTCTGGAACTAGTTGAATTGAATGTTGGAATTCCAGTATGATTTGCTGTGAATTGTTGGTAAGTTTTGTGATTGGATATTATTGGTCCCATAAACATTTTGCTTTACTTTCATAATGATTCTACAGCAATTTATATATGGTTATATGAGATGAGGTACAAAGCCTCTTCCATATCTCACTACCACTCTGTTGTAGTTTCTGAAAATACTGAGAGTAAGAGTCAATATTTCCTACTTTTACTTGGGAGAAATTACAACATACATTAGAAAAAGGGATGAAAAACTGAGCTTTTTTTTTTACACAGAAACTAAGAGATTAGCCATTGAAGAACATTTATCAAAGGTATAAATATTGTGAATATCTTAAGAGCTCCAGAGTACAGCAGACTATAGAAAGAGACATTTCTGCATTCAATAACAAAATAAAGCATGAAAACTTTGCATGTCTATCAGTTTTTTTTTCAGAAGGCAAGAATGTATACAGCACATTTAAAGAGAATGTCAGGTAAAAGCTGTCCATGACTTTCAAGTTGCCATAAATTCTGGTATGAATATCAGTAAACAATTTCCTTCTCTTTTTTGCATGGGCAGGAACTGGAAAACAAACCCACATCTCCAATATGGCAAGCAAGAACTTTGCCTGTTGAGCCACTGTGGCCCACCCAAGAACTCTCCTTTCTTAAGGCAAAGTTTTAACTTGTGATTTGGTGTCCATATTTAGCCTTGGGGGGGAAATAGGTGAAAATAAGCCCACATTTTTGTTGTATTCTGTGGAGTTCCTCATTTTCTAGTGAGAATAATCATAGAGTGAAGTTTCCCAAAGGAATATACTCCTGATAAAAGTTCAAAAATATTTTTAAAGAAGTGTATTATAGGCCAGAGAAATAAGGAAATTGAGAGAATAAGGGAGGTGTTATTGCAAGCATGGCACTTTCCATAAAAGGGCCCATCTGACCCGGTGCTACAAAAGAGAAACATGGCTCTCAGTGTGAAGGTGATTTATTGCAAATGCACTTTACAAGGAACTGGGGAAATCTTACCAAAACCATTTCAAGTGAGGAAGTGATTTAAGGTTTTCATAGGTAAAAGGAAGGGGTTAGGGAACAAAAAATAAGTTATGTCAACATGATACATTCTTGTCAGGTCAGCAAGGATGTTATATCTTTGTGAGGAGGGCATGGCAATTTTTCATCCTGTGTTGTCTCAAGCACATCTTATGTTCTAGCTTCAGTGATTAGATATTGATATTGACATGCAAGTTCTTACATGTAGAGTCTTCACAAAAATATTTTAAAGAATACCAAAGAGAAAAAGAGGCAATATTTGCCATCTTCAATCTTATGCATAACAACAATTCTATGACTTGACAATTTTATAACATTAATAACCAATGTAATGTTAAATTCTCCATGCATTATATCTGTTATTGTATGTCAGAAAGTCTGCTAAGATTTTAAATAAATAACATAATTTACATCTCCCTGCAATCTTTTAAGGAATGTGTTATAATAGATTAGAAATACATTAAATGGCATATGAGTAAATTGATTCCTTGTAGGACTAAATCAATGATTTTTGGTACCAAATTAGTAAGGGTTAGAATCAGAAATCAACTCAGGTCTGTCTGACACCACATCTATGCTCACCAGTCCATATTTTCTCCCAAAATTGTATAATATTCTGTAAAAACTTTCTTATATAATATTTCCTTTCATCTTCTCTGTTGTATAAAATAGAGCTGCTGTCATTCTAATAATAGTGGACAATGTGGCAAATAGGAGATTCCCTGGACAAACTTGATCAACTGGATTCTAACTGTAAGAAAGAGGTCCTGGATCTGAGATTTTAGCAGTCTGTTAGGTGGTGCTTTATATCTCTTAATTAGAAGACCACTGATTTATTGAAATTATTCCAGCTTCAAGCCCTTCAAGAAGTTATTAATCTTCTTTTACATGGAAGCAACTGAGGTGTAAGGAGATAAAATGACTGCTATAAGATCTCACAGCTGGTGAGCAGTAAGACCAAACTTGAACCCATGTCATCTGCTTGACCTGGGCTGTCTCTACTACAACACTGCTGAATCAGGTTTGACTACCCTTGAAGCATACAGGCCTATGATTTCTAACTCATGTTTCCTAAAAGCTTTTGCACACAAAATATAATCTGCTGCTCAATTGGAAATTGCCTCCCACATATGCCCATTCTCCTAGGAAATACAAATTGCCTATATATTTCAACCATCAGACTGTGTATCATGTGACTATTTATCCCTGTTTTCTGGCACTTGTCTGTGAAGGGTACAGGAGAGCTGGAGATTTCTAGTTCCAGCAAGATCAGGGAGTAATAAGCAATTCTGAGTGTGGCATAAAGAGTTCTGTGATCTCACCTGACTTCATCTCTACTCCTTCAACAAATACACCATGTATTTCTGGACATATCTGCCAAATTTCCACAAGTTCCTCTGCCCTCCTCCATTACCTGCTTTGGCCTTGATTAGCATGGCCTCTTTTGTCAGAGATGTCCTTTTACCACATGGTCAGTGTCCACTCATTGCTTAAGGACAGATGCATGCTTCTCCTCCCACATCAAACCTCTCAAAGCACATAAGTGCTTCCTCACTGCCCCTACCTGGCAGGGTCTCCTTTTTGGTCTGTCTCCCATGATTGAGTATGATAATTTTATCATGACCTGTTGCATATAATAATTTGATCATGACCTGTTGCACTAACTTGTTAGCAAGATTTGTTTTCATTCTATAAAATTTGCCCTTGTCTTAGATTAACCCTATGTCCTTGGTGCCTGGCAAAGTTTCTAGGGCACAGTTTGTGTGAACAGACAGAGTCATGGTTTGGAGACAGGAGAAAAATATTAGAAGAAATTATTTTGAGCCTTGGCTTTGTCAGCCTACAGTTTTGCTATGTTGTCTATTGTATGTACAACACTTTCTGTGTCTGAGATAACTCATCTTTAGATGGGAATGATAATTACTTTTACTTCATAAGATTATTGTGAACGACAAAATTAGATGAAAATTCTGAACCAGTTAGAAGAGTGTCTGGTTGATACTAAGTGTTCAGTAAGTATCATGTTCATATATAATGGAGAAACTAACAAGCTATTAATGATATTAGTCAATATGAAGCCATTCTTTTTACTTTTTAATCAGGTAATGATTCTATGAGGAGTGAGGGCACATGTTTCTACAAAATCTACCTGTATCGACACTGAGGGTAAGTCACAACCATATCTAAAGCAATATAGTCATAGCTGGATAGATAGTCAAAGACTATGCATCTCTAAATTTTGCATGGTAAACAGGATATACCTTGAATTTTGCAATTTGGTTATCTCAGTTTGTAATCCTAAATGTGTTGAAGTTTTGAGTTAACCTTGGACAAGGTAATTGACTGCACTTGAAAATTTTTTGTCTATATGGGAGCTGCAAGATATATTGCATAGAGCTATTTGACAATGAAATGTTCTAGTAAGATATTTTCTAAAGAGTAGATTATCAATATAGCATAACCATTTTTTAATTCCCTTCTTTTGCTTTGAGCACGATTCTCAGAAATGAGTCAATACAGGTTTAATTGCCTTTGTAGAATCTTTCCATGGTATGAATCTCTAAAGTTAGTAACTTTAAACCTACTTATGATGAATTTGAGGAAATAAATTAAATGTTACATGGGAAACACTAAGCCAGCACTTGAATCAAAATGTTGAAAATTCTTTGCCATGATTGCAACAAATGATAAAATTCTGGGATCATTAAGAGAATCAGAGAATATTAGAATCAGATAAGATTAAGATTGTGATTGAATCCGGGTGTTTGTAACTCTTTTCCAAAGGTAACTTCCTTTAAATATCTTGGATTTCATGCTTTCAAAGATCTTGCCCATCCATAAAATATTCCTCATTTTATACTTATTCATTTCATACAAGCAGCCTAAGTGACTTCATAATAAATCTACAGATGAACATGTGATAAAAAATGAACTGATATATCCCCCTCAAAATCACATGAGGAGGAGCCCATGCTAGTGAAGGTGAAAGAAAAACAGTTATTTGCAGAAATGAGATGTTTGTAATATAACAAAATCAGTTGTACTTGAGAAAATAATAAAGTAGGAAAAGGTCATAAGAAACAAGAAGTTAATTACAATGCAATAGACAGGGCAGAGGATAAAAGAGGTAAAATTATGCATATCTAAAACCTAACAAAAAGGGAGCTAATTAAAAAAATTTTTTTAAATATTCTTATTGACAAATCTTCACAAACATATGGTCCATACATGGTATACAATCAATGGCTCACAATATCATGACATAGTTGTGTATTCTTCACCATAATCATTTTTTATGAAACATAACCACATATAAACACAAACATTCTTACCATATGATCATTCCATTATTGCATATAATCAATAACTCACAAAATCATCACATAGTTGTATATTCATCATCATGATCATTTCTCAGAACATTTGCATCAATTCAGAAAAAGGAATAAAAAGAAATTCTTTTTGTAACATAGCTAATTATGAGGATTCTTTGGGTGAAAATTCCTGAAATATGGAGGAACAACTGTTTAAAAGCCACCAAGCTTTATTTTGTACTTGAGGAATACAATGGAGGGGAGCTATGGCTGGAGCATAGCAATCAGTGAGGGGGAGAATAGTGGGGATCAGGAGCAGAAAGAAGAAGGCCAGGCTTGTGGAGCTTAGACATCTTTGTGATAACTTTGGCATTGACTAACATGAGAACTCATTGGAGGGTTGAGAGTAGTGCAATAACAGGACTTAACTGACATTTTAACAGAGCTGTTCTGGTTTCCTGTTGAAACTGAATCAACTGGGATGATGACAGAAATGGGAATACTTTCAAAAGCTTCTGCAGAAATATAAATAGGAGATGATAGTGACTTAGTCTGGGGTGGAAATCTTGGAGTTGAGAAAAAAATAATCATGTTCTTATATATTTAAACAATAGAGCTAAGAGAATTTTGCTAATTAATTGGATGTGGTGTGAAGGATAGAGATGATAGATATTGAATGATATTACATGATTTTCTCTACACTGGATTAATGTCATTTGCTGGAAAGAGATGTTGGTGTGAGAAGCAGGACTGGGAAAGCTTTTCAGGAATTCAGTTTTGCTTAAGATGCCCAGTAGATATCCAATAAGAGGTGTTACACAGATGTATGGATGCATGGGTCTGGAGTTTGGGAGAGAAAAGTGGTTAGCAGATACAAAATTAAGAGTCATTCAGAAATACAGAACAGTTAAAGCCATCAGACCTGACAGGATTGCCTGGGAGTGCATATAGATGGAGAAGGAAAGTTGTTAAATAGTTGATTTGGGGGCACTTCAAAATTCAGAAATTGTGGTAGTAATGCTGAGAACAAGCAGCAAGAGAAGTAGAAGGAAAGCAAGCAAGCATGATGATCTGAAAATGAAGCGTATGGTGTATTTCCAGCAAGAGAGAGTGATATACTGTGTCAAATGCTGCAGATGGAAAAAATCTGATGAGGACTGAAATTTGCTTATTGGATTAATCCACATGGAGTTCATTGGACATTGATAAGGCCATCTTTAGGAGGTCTTAGGAGAAAAAGCTTAATTAAAGCAGTGTCAATATTGTAGATTTTGCTCAGAAAAAAAATGAACTGAATACTAGCAATGAGAATTTAATATAAACAGCATTTTCCTAGGTCCCAGGTGAATGGGCCTATAAAGGTTAATAAGCATATTCACTGGGATTTATGTTTATTTAGCTACAAAATGACAGGTGGGTGAGCAGGTAGTATGACTGTAATTGTCACTTGTCGATTGTAATTGTGCATTTCCTAGGTATATTACTGTGTACATCATATATTTTAGTTACACATTACATTAGAATATTGTACTTACATTTGCAGAAAATAAACAGTTCATTAGAATATTTTACTTGTGTTTGCAGTGAATTCTGAATAAGATGGGCACATTTCTGTTTTAGATGAAATACTGAGTCATGTAGTCATTTTCTAATGCATTTATGTTTGCTTAATTTTTCTCATGTAAAAACCCTTAATAATAACATGTAAAAATCATTAAAAGAAAAATAACAGATAATATTCTAGAGCTAAATCCAAATTTACTTATATACAGAAGTATTTTTATGTATTATGTGTCTATTATTAAATATTATGTGCTCTATAAGCACATCATTGAATATCATACATCTGTATATATATTTTTTAAGACTTTGTATTGGCTGCGGTCTTGTAACCTTCTTTTTTCCTAATAATATCCTGAGTACTTTCTATATCTGTAGATATTATTATGAAATATTATTCCAATGGGTGTATAGTTTTCCATGATAGGTGTGCATCACAAGAAAATATCTCTTTTTATAAAATATATTAAATATATGTATGTAGGCCACTATTTTAGGAGAAAACATGTCATGTTTAAGGTAGAAATTATCTATTTAGCCAAAAAGCAAATCAAAATGAGGAAGAAAACCACAATACAAGAAAATAGAAATGATAAACCTCTCTTTCATTTAGTTAGCCATTCCTTATATAAAGAAAGTAATTAACAAGCTTAGAAACTTGATATTTGAATATGAATTTGTAAAGTCATTGATTTTGCAAATTAAAAAAAAATCTAAAGAATATATATGTATCAATTGGCTCATTCTGAACTTCTAGAGTTACCAGTAGTGAGATGTCATTTATTTAGTATATTTTCAGTATATGCAGCACCATTATTCATTATGAGCACTCATTTTCCCCCTCTTAGGTGAGATCCCTTGTAGCCATCAAGAGAGTCAATCACACTGCAACTCCATTCATCCTGGTGGGCTTCACCACAGATCCTGTGATGCAGTTGGTTCTGTTTGGGATGTTCCTTGGAGTTTACTCTGGGACTATGGCGGGAAACACCACTCTCATTGTGTTGATATGCAATGACTCTTGGATCCACACACCCTTGTGTTTTTCATTGGGAATCTGTCCTTTGTGGATCTCTGGTATTCCTCTGTGTATACCCCAAAGATTCTAGTGACCTGCATCTTTGAAGACAAGAGCACTTCCTTTGTTGACTGTGTAGCACAGTTCCTCTTCTCTGCTGGGCTGGCCTATAGCAAATGTTTCTTGTTGGCTGCCATGGCTTATGACTGCTATGTGGCCATCTCAAAGCCACTGCTTTATTCTCAGGCAATGTACATAAAGCTATGTGCATTTTTGGTGGTTGCTTCACCTCTTTGTGGCTTTACTAACTTGCTATCATCACAAAAAGAACTTTTGCTTTGAAATTCTGTGGGGACAACATCATTGATGACTTTTTCTGTGATTTGGTCCTCTTGGTGAAGCTCTCTTGTGGCAGGAAGGATGGTTACCAGGTTGTGTTGTTCTTCCTCCTGGCCTCCAATGTCATTGTCCCCATTGTGTTCATCCTGGTCCCCTACTTCATCATCATCATCATCGCGATAATCCACTCCACCCAGGGCCACCTCAAAGCCTTCTCCACCTAATTCTCCCACCTGACCTCTGTCACCTTATTCTATGGGTCTATTCTCTACACATATGATTGCCCCAGTCTAGCTATTCTCTAGATAGGAACAAAATAATTTCTATATTTTACACTGTGGTGTTTCCCATGATGAACCCAGTGATCTTCAGTCTGAGTAATAAGGATGTGAAAGAGGCTCTCTATACACTCTTCAAATAAATCCTGTTTCTCTATTTTTAAGAACATGCAGCACAATTTTGATCAGGGTTTTTTTTATCTCAAGCATTGCTGCCACTAAGTCCTATCATGATCAAGGATGGTTATAGAGTTACAGAAGTTCCCACATTAACATATGATTTTGCAGAAGGTCTAAGATAGGAAATTAAGAGCAATCTATGTGAGAATAGTCTTATATGAAACATAACAAATTATATTCAATTCCATGTTTGTGTTGATAAAAAGCAAGCAAACAAACAACAGAAAAACTAAAACATAAAACAACTCTCCTCTTAAAGAAAAGTAAAAGAACAGTGACTTGTCTTTAGTGTAAGTATATTTAGCCAGACTGAAACATAAAGTATTAATCTATGCAACAATTTCTCAAAAATAAGAGAAATATGCTGCAGTAATTTCTGATATTTTCCTATGATTGCAAACTAGACAACAGACATTTTTTTCTTTTCCTTTCACAGAATTATGAAACATTTGTATGTGCACTATGTCCCCCAGAGCATTAGCACAGAGATCTAGTAGTAGCACTCAGGAGTGAACTTGGTGCAAAATAAACTCAAAAGATAAGATCTCACCAATGTTTCATCTCTTATGTATGTTCTTCAATTAAGGAAAAATTAATATAAAACTAATAGGTTTGGCTTATATGAACCACTCTATAGGCTTATGGTTTATTTCTTAGAAGCAGTTTACAAGGATTTGTCATTCAAATTGTGATATTGTGAGCATCAAAACCCAATTATTCTAATAAAACAGAAAATAACTATGGCAAAAATAAACAAAGTAAGAAATGTAGTCTATGTGTACATATTCAAAAGAAAAATATTTATATAAAGAATGCAAAACAGGTAGTAATAAAAAAGGGACAGATTTGAGAGGTTCCATGTAATTTTGATTGATTTTTATAAGTAAAACAGGGTTTATATAATTTATGTTTATAGTAATATATCCTGGTGTCTATCACTGTAACAATAACAAAAATGTAAAGAACTATTAGCTAGCCATATAGTTACAGAAAATATCAGGTGTGACACACAGAATCAGGAAGGACCAGTCAGCACAGATATTCATGTACTTTACCTGGAAAGTGAGTCCCAGAGATATATACAGTGTCAGTTTTCACACACTGCAAACTAAAAGAAACACCATATGGAAACAGTGGAATTCTAAAATTTTTTATTTAGACAAGTGTTCTCAAGAAAAACTAGTTATGCTGACTCAGACATTTTCTTAAACATAAGCTCTTGATAATTCCCACCTTTGATATTAAAGTTCTGATAAAACCGTTTTGTTCTGAAGACAAAAATGTCGTTTAGATATGACTTTAATGAATTAAATATCAAACAAACTAAAATTTTTATGGGTGCTCATACAACAATTTTCTCAAATTAAATGTTCTGATAGAAAATATAAAACTCTTGATGGTCTTTCACAGCATAGATCACAAGCCAGTGGCATTTCTGGATTATTAGCTTCTTGTAATACTCCAAACCATACTCTAATGGTTCCTGCATTCATAGTTGGATTTGTGTCTAAGTAAAAGTCAATAAATATGAAATAACAAATATCTATATAACTGAGACATAGAAAGTTATAACCATGTATTACATAATTGCAAA
Organism: Myrmecophaga tridactyla; assembly: GCA_004026745.1. Lineage (NCBI taxonomy): Eukaryota > Metazoa > Chordata > Mammalia > Pilosa > Myrmecophagidae > Myrmecophaga > Myrmecophaga tridactyla. The sequence goes on from PVIY010020696.1 coordinate 9,953, forward strand.
TAAAAATCATTGTCTACCTACCTTCTTCATGGTCATGGCCTATTCATTTTTGCAGTTGGATGAGACTATTTACCTGATAAAGTTTCTCAAACTTGTGAGATGCCACCATTTTATTGAGTTGTCATACATTTCCTTTCAAACAATATTCAGAGAGAGTACTAAGAGGTACACTACAAAGTACATGGATTACAAACACAGACTTCCTTGACCCATTTTTTAGCACATATTAATTTCCCTCTGATGATTGGGATCAATTACACTGCCCAGTGAAGTGACCCTGTTGGTTCAGGGCCAATAAACACCTAGATGGCCAGGGTCATCTCAGATTCCAGTTCATTGGAATATTGATAGCATCACTTTGGGAAAGCACTCTTCTCTTGGGTGCATAGACTTCTTAATCCACTAAGTCTGATGTTAATGTGACAGGAAATAACATTCTAGTAAACTATTTCATTTAATAAAGAAACAGTGCAAATCATGGTCATCTGAGAGCTATGAAGATGTAATTATGTATGCATGAATTTTATTAGGGTAAACATTTGTTTCTGTGCAGGGCAAAGTGGAGAGGGAGACAGAAAGTATCCTAGACCATTGTGCATTCTAAGAAACATTCAACAAAATCAGCCAGAAGGCCAAGAGCTAAAGTCAGTTAATTGAAGAATTCAGAATTAAAAAAGAAAGAGGTCTGCCTTTGAATCCTGGTCATGCTCACATCAACTGTCAGTCATCTTTGGGAAGCATGACTTTCGTGGGAATGTGGAAATGGATTTTATAGCTCAGCATATAGAACCTTTAGTCAAATATACTCTCTGAACCTGTAGGCCTGCAAGATTCATGTCACTAACCACTACAGTGTCATCTTCATACCCTCAATTTCTGGGGATGTACATTCTTGATAAGGAAAGATGATATGATATATTGGAAGCCATTTTAAAACTTACAACACATCTTGTTGAACACCTCAACCATCATGATTGAGGTTCCCTCTAACTATTTCACCATTCCACAAAATTGATTTCTTTTGGATGGTGGGCTAATAGTAAAACCAATATTTTCTGTGAGCAGGAGCCCTTGTTGCTATTCCTTTGTCATCTAACCAGTGTACTTTAATACCATCAACACCCGTAGCAGGAAAGCAGTTCACTAAATTAAAGGGGATGGCACAAACACATGTGAAGTTACTACTGTTGATTCTGTACAGATCTTTCATTCAATCAAGGTTTGGAGAAATCATTAACCTCTTTACTTTCCCAAAGGAGGCAATATTCAATTTGTGCATGATAATAGCAAAGAGTTTCTAAAGGGAGGATTTTTTGAGAATTCCACTTGAACCAGAAGATAATAATAGTTGTCCTCCTTCTAGGGATCAAGTAAAGATATTTAATATGAACATTCTGTTTTATTCCATCCCTATGCAACCAAAATGCTTTCTGAATCTGTGTAAATAATGATACCCATGGATAGACCCACTCAGGCCACATCAGGATTGGGGACTTCAGCACTGTTTTTCAAACTGAAAATTAGTGACTTCAGAAGTAAATAATAACTTCAAGAAGGACTGTGTATACTTGTAATAATGTACTTCAAAAATTTATTGATTTTTATATATATGTCATATTTTACAATAAAAAAACACCTGGGAGTGAGTGGCACAAGTCTCTTCAAGAACATCAACTAGTTGTATCTTCTTACCCCATAGTGTTGTTAGCCCTTTCAAAATAAAGAAGTTAGACCAGTCATTTCCCAAATATTCTTGAATATTGGGAGAAGGGTCAAGTGAGATGGAGGAGTTTAACAGAGATGATAGGATTTAAAAAAAGAATGTGACTACTGAATCATTATATGGAAATTTCTTTTTAATATCTACTAGATTGTTACAACCAGAAGGAAATACCTGAATTTGTGGAACTATAGCACAAACTATACTTTGATACTTGCTCACCTACTTAAGCTGAAATTTGAAATTCATCACTTTTGTACATGTTATATTTCACAATAAAAATGTTTAAAACAAGAAGAATTGCGTATTTCCTTGGAAAATAATTGAAGCTTTCCAAGCAAATTCTTGCAAACAAATATACAATATGTATCTTTGATTAGGGTCTTTCCTCAATAGTTGTTGACTTCCTTCTCACTCAAGGTTCTGGGTTCTGGGGATGTAAATGGCTTAGGCTATAGAATTATACAGTAGCTATGATTCCCTCCTACTACATGAGCTAGTTTCCATATAAAACATAAAAATATAATATAATAAAATATAATAAAAATATAATATTTCTTCATCACAAGAAAATCAACATACGGTTTGGTTTCCACACTTGGATTAGTTTTCTATCTATAAAACTCCATTGATACCACTTGCTTCATGAGCTATTACAAAAAATGTCTGCAGAAGAAAGCACATTGATTACTAACTTGCATTTGTGGTTTATCTTTTTAATTTTCCTTGTCAGTCACTGAAAGTTACACATTACTCAATGGCTTCTATCATTGTGAGAATCTAATTCTACTGAAGCTTCCAGTCATCTCTAGAGTGGCAGCCACTATAAAGCTATACACATATGCTGATGACCCACTCAACAATGGATTTCTTAATGCCTTGATGAAATCAGCATCACCTTGGAAGAACAAGTTGAGAAGTGGTAGATGATGGTTATGTAGTTGCAGAGTACATTCCAATAATGAATCATTTGAATATCTCAAGTTTTCCTCCACTGTAGGCTTCTTCTTTAATGTATGTCAGGGTGAGCTATCATTTTGACAACATTAATGGCAGCTCTTTTATTCAAGATTCAGTGAACCATCAAAGCACATTATTAATATTCTTTCATGGATTCATACTCTCACATTAATTATGTAAACAATTAACAAAATAGAGTTTCTATGGCTAAGAGGTGTAAATATAGTCAGGAATTCATTCTGGAGGTTACTTTTATTCAAATCTCAGCCAGCTATCATAAACAGCCAAAGCATGCAAAGCAACAATGTTCCTCTAAACCCCATGGACATCTAGACATCAGAAACATAATAGAAGATAAGGAACTCAGTAAACTGTTTAACCTCAAAGATCTGTCCACCAACCATGGACAATTAATATAATATTTTCAATTTCCTTTTAAAATCCTTGCTTCAAAATGCCAAGACAGGACACAATTTGTGTTGCTACCATAATCTGTGATGAGTTGCAATTCTAAGATCCCAAATAAATGTCTTGTTGTCTTGCTGCTTAGATTGTTATTTCTTGATTAATATTACATGGTGTCAGAAGTGGGATCTAAAGAGCCCACCAAATTGACTCTAGAGTCATTGATGGATTTAAGGAAAAGTACTGCTAATTGCCCCTTGTGCTCTGTCTAATACTTGATGACCCAGGCCCATGCTGGTGAGCCTTCTCACTAATGTATCTCTGTCTTTTTGTTTGAGGATCTGGCCATTCTTTGGAGGTCTTCCAGTAAGCACTACTGAAATTTGGTTATTTTTATTTGCCCTGGTAGTGGCAGTCTTTTTCTATATTTAAACATTTGCTCTTTTGGTATGGGCTTGGAGCAGGAGTCCTTGTTTTACCCTTTTTGGTATACATGGAAAATTTCCTTGCCTGGTGAGTATGTGAATGGAACTCTTAAAAATACACAATTTGCTGCTGTTGTTTTTTTTTTTGGAACTCTTTTTTTTTTTCAATGGAAGGATGCCATCCTAACCATCAATTTTATATATTCTGATTGTGGATAATCAAATAATTATTTTGATGGGCAAGGATGGGCATGAAAAAGCTAAAAGAATGCCTGCCACATTTAAATTTTTTAACTGAGAAATATCCACACACATAGAGTTCATTTATATTTTACAATCAATGGCTCACAATATCATCACATAGTTCTGTGTTCTTCACCATGATCATTTTTAGAAAATTAGCATCACTCCAGAAAAAGAAATAAAAAGAAAGGAAATGACTCATATGGAACTCATATATCCCATACCTTCCCCCCCTCATTGACACACAGTATTTCAATCTACCCAATTTTTAATCTTTATGCTCCCTATTAGCTATTTTTTACCCCTATTATGTTTATTCATATCCATAACCTTGTATAAAAGGAGCATTAGACACAAAGCTTTCACAATCACACAGTCACTTATAAAATCTACATAGTTATACAGCCTTTTTCAAGAATCAAGGCAGCTGGAACACAATTCAGCAGTTTCAGATACTTCCATCTAGCCACTTCAATACACCATAAACTAAAAAGGAATATCTATATAATGCAAAAGAATAACCTCCAAGATTACCACTAGACTCATTTTAAAATCTTTCAGTCACTGCAACTTTATTTTGTCTCATTTCTGTCAGTGATTTCACCTGCCTAAGTGACTTAGAAATGCCACATCTAAGCAACAAATGAAGTTCTCTGTAGGTGACTTTTAGGCATGTTATAAGTAGGCTTAGCTTGTCTCTTGCAAGGAGAATATTCATGGGTAATTAATATTGAGGGCTCAGCCTGTTGAATCAGTGTTGCCTACTGCTTGTGAGACTATCAGGAATTCCCCAGGTGGGGAAGTTTAATGTTTCCTTCTTTCTCCCCAGTCCTCCAAGGGAATTTTGCAAATGTGTTTTAATTCTCTGCCAAAATTACTCTGGAATATATTGGGGCATCACACTAACCTTTAAAAAACAAGAAATCACACCCTATACAAGATTCCATGCAATCATGATGGTCAAGTAAACTGACTGTACCAGTAAAATTATATAATGTGATACCTGTTTATTTTGCACAAATAAACATCTCTTCCTTTGGTCCTGCACAGAGGTTGCAGTTTGAAGGTATGGGCCATATCATTCTTTACCCAGTATTCTGATTTACCTTGGTCCTATCCAGATCAGTTTCATTCATATCTATAGATGAAGTCTGATCACTTTTCAGTTTTTAAAATAGTTCCTGAAGGGGTAATGCTGACCTTCATAGCTTCAGTGTTCTAAATCTGAGTATCACATATCACATAAATGCCTGAGGTTTCAGAGAAAAATGAGGCTATATATAAGGAGCTAATTATTTCAGAATTTAGAAATAAAAGTTACAACTCCTAAATATATGTGAGTGTTATAGGAACATTTATAATAGGCCCAAACCTGATAACCCATTCGCTTGATTTCAATTCTCTGAGTTCATATATTGTAGTTAGTCCATTTGAGTGAGGCATGATATTTTCTTTTTGTTTCTGACATTTTATTCTACATACTATCCTTAAAGTTCATGACCAAGTTGCACGCCTCACAACTTAATTCATTTTTACAGCACTCAGTAGTCCATTGTATGTAAACACCAGAGTTCTCCCTTCCATTCCTCAGTCATTGTACCCTTAGATCACCTTCATCCATTGTGAATCATTAACACTGCTGCCATAAACACCAGTGTGCAATTGTCCATTCATGTCCCTACTGTCAGTTCCTCCAGGTATATACCTATACAGGGTTGCAAGATTATATGGCAACCCCACTCCTAGTCTCATGTAAAGACACTGAAGTAGGGAAAAACTTCAAACACAACAGAAGAAAGCACCAGAGCCTTTGAAAAGTGGACAAGTTTTCTATTGCCAGCAGGCTCAGAGGACTTCTATCCCAAGTCAAAGCCCCAGATATCCTTTGTCTCCAGATTATATAGGAAAGCAAGCAGGGCAGGAGTTAGTATGGGAACAGACAGGGATGGTGTTATAAGCTCTGGCTTGTAGCTGATTTCTTCTGTTTGGAAAGCAGGCAGGCCTGGGCATGACTGGCAGATGCAGGAGATGTTTTGTTCCACTACCTTTTTCAGAAAGTATGATTTTACACATTCTTGAGAGTACACAGATTCATAAAGCCATTTTAGTAAGGAGCTACAGCAATAATACTGGGGCCAGTCTTATGAACTACCTCATTCCCCCCTTTTGATGATATTATTCATCACATTTTAGTTCATAGATGTAGCACCATTTTTGCCTGTGGGGGCTAATTTCTATTTATGATGATTGAGGGGTGCAGGCCACTGAAATGAAGTAGGTGAGAGGGAGTTTTTCTGTCTACTAAGGCTTCTATAGTTTGACTTACACTTTTTAGTAAATAAAGGAGGAAGTAAGGGAGTATAAGACATATAGTAAGTAGCACTAAAACACTGCCAATCAGAGTTTTGAACCCTCCAATGGTTGAGAACCATCCCCTGAACAGATTCTTGGGGTCCCAGCCATTCCAGGTTTGAACTAGGACCAGGGCTAGGATTCTTATGCAATTGGTGATTTACTCTATTACATTTCCTTGGTTACTTAACTGCAGGCAACAGTTGGAAAGGTTGAGTTTTTCCACATACTTTTCCTTTATATACTAACAGGTCAACTTATATAGGACAAGAGGAATTACTTGGGTATTTATAATAGCACTAAGTTAGAGTAAAATTAGTTTCCAGAAAAATTGTAGGTTGCCTCCTTCTAGGAGAGCTAACACTGTCAAATGAAAACTAACACAGAGATAAAGATAAGGAAAGTCAGGCTACTGATCTGGTAGGCTGGGGTGCCCACATGCTGATTCCTCAGTCTTCAACCATGCATGGATCAGTCAGCCCTGGAGTGACTGAAGCAAGGCTTGGAGTCTGACAATTTCCTCAAGCTTCAGCCATGCATAGACCAGTCAGCTCTGGAGTTGCTGGGGAAGGGCAGGTGGGTTTTTTATGCAGGATCAAATACAGTGAATTTTCTGGATAAGTCTGGCACTTCCAAGATGGTGTAGTGCCATTTCCAGGTTTCAGCTGGGAGTGGTGGATCCAGGGGACAATCTCGGCAACTTTAACAGCTGTAAGAGTAGAAAGGAGGACCATATAAGGCCCTAACCAGTTGGGAGTTAATGTCTGATTTTTTCACTCTTTTACTCAGACCAGGGTAAAGGAGTGCACAGGGGGTGTTGACTGTAGTGGGAACCTTTCATTTACTCAGCTGTATAGTAGAGACAGGGTGGAGCTTAGGCACTGGAGTTGCTTTTTTAAAGTTAGTCCTCTGAATTGTGTAATATTTCCTTGGAGTATTTTTGTCAGTGTTGGAGGTCATCTGAACAAAACTTCAAAAAGGGAGATCCAATCTGTTTTGTGGGACTGCATCTTACTCTTAACAAGGCTATGGAGGAGACTATTAATTCATTTAAGATTGGTTTTTCTGAAAGTTTCTTCAGATGTGATTTCAGGGTGTGGTTTATTTGTTTCACTTTTCCTGAACCCTGTGATCTATATGCTGTGAGGGAATACACTTTATGCAGAGGGTTTTGCTGAGATTTTGTATAAGTTGAGCCACAAATGCTGGCCCAGTGTCAGAGTCTGGGGAGCTCAGCAGGCTATACCGTGGGATGATTTTTTGCAAAAGAACTGGCCTACTTCTTGGGCCTTTTCTGAGTGAGTTGAAATGGCTTTCACCCATGCTGAGAAAGTACAGATTTTGCTAGTAGGTAGTGGTATTACCTTGCCTGGGGAAGCTCTGTGAAGTTTACCTGGATGTTTTTTAATGGTATTTGTCCTATGACTTGAATTCCTGGGATGGAGGGAGGGTTTGGCACTTGTCCAGGGTTGTTTTGAGCACAAGTTACACATTTAACACAAACTGCTTGGGTGAGTTGATGCAGCTGAGGAATGTAAAAATACTGTTGAAATTGCTCCAGGGCTGTTTTACCATAGTGACTATTTTCATGACCTTGCAAGACCACCACTGGGCCAAGTGCTTTTGGGACTGCTAATCAACTATTCTTAAATTTTCATTATCCATTCAGTAGGAGGGTGCTGCCTTGTTTAGAGTTTCAAAGGCTCTTTGTTGTTCAGCTACCCAGGGCAAGGATGAATTTTCAACTCCTCATAGCCTCATACAAGGGCTTAGAGACTGTGGCAAACTTAAGGATCCAGATGCAGCAGAATTTTGTGGCCCCTAGGAACTCACAGATGTATAACTGAGATGTGAGTGTAGGTATTTGATAAATGGCTTGTTTTCTTTGAACTCCCAGGTGCTGGGTGCCTTGGGTAATGTGAAATCTGAGGAATTTTTTTTACTCATGTTTTGCAAATTTGGGTCTTTTTTCTAGAGACTTTGTAGCTTCTTGACTTAGATGGGTCAGGAGTGCTCTTGTACCTTTTAAACAGTTTTGTGAGGTTGTGCTGGCTAAGAGTAGATTATTCATATAGTGGAGCAAAACACTATTTTACTTTTTGTTGTGGAATACATGCAAGTCTTTCCCTAGGGTTTGGCTAAATATAGTGAGACAATTTTTGAATCCTTGTGTCATGCACATCTACATGAATTTTTTTTCCAGTGCACAGATGTTCCCACTCAAAGGCAAAAATGGGTTGCCTGACCATTGCCAGACAAATGTAGAAGAAAATGTGTTTCAGGTCAAGGCAGGATAAAAATGATGCTGTTGTAAGAATTAAGCTCAAGAGGGAATATAGGTTTTGCACTATAGGATATAAGGTAACAATCACTTTGTTGAATGGGGTGGTAATCATTGGTGCTGGCTTTTCATACTGACAGCAAAGGAGTGTTCCATGGGGACTGGCATTCTGTAGTATATCATGAACAAATAATTTAGTGATGTGTGCCTGGAATTTCACCTGGTCTTCTTGGGGGACTGGATATTGTTTAAGACACACTGGGGCAACTCCTGGGTGGAGTATGACAAGGACTGGAGGGACATTTGCTGCTAGCCCCATTGGGCTGTTTTTCTGCCCAAACAGAAGTATCAACTCCTGGCACCTCTGGATGGTTGGATCAGTTTCAGTCTTTTTTGGCAAGAAAAAGGTGCCACTTTTTCTTGGGAGGCTGTCAGGGTCATCTTGATTTTTGAGGTGGGGGTGTCCTTTAGTGTTGGCACACGTTTCCCTTCTGCATTGAATTTTATTTGAGCATGGAGCTTTGTTAGGAGATCTCAGACCAGTAGGGGTACTGGGTGGTCAGGAAGGTAAGGAAATTGATGGGAAACTTCATGGAATACCAGCAGACACTTATAGGCTGTTAAGAAGGGATGTTGGGCCAAGACACCAGTGGCTCCAATAATGGTGATTTGCCTTTTAGTTTTTGGCCCAATTTGTTGCCTGACAACAGAATGTTCTGTACCTATGTCTACCATAATGTCCATCTTTTTGACCTCCTACTGTCATCATGACCATGGGCTCCTTGGGGCTGAGTATGAAGAGGCCCAGTCTGTCTCAGTCTGAGTCATCTTCAAGGGCTGCTAGACTACAAAATCAATAGCTCTGAGTTCTGCATGATTGGAGGGGTCTTGGTACCTTTTTTCCATCTTTTTTGCGGGTCATTCTTCTTTCCAGTGTCCCTCTTCCTTACAGTAAGCACACTGGTTTCTTCCCAGTGGAGCTTCTCTCCTGCATTCTCCAGATTGCCCTCAATAAGTGGGCATTTTATCTCCTGACCCTGGCCACTTGAAGGTTCTGAGTTTTGAGAATCAGGGCTTTCTGGTGCCCTGGGTGAGTGCTGCAAAAAGTAGGTCTGCTTTTTCCTTTAGTCAGTGGTCAGCTTGTCTCCGTGCCTCCTGATCTCTGTTTATGTAGACTTTGGTAGGTACCTCAAGGAGGTGGAATATATTCATCCCAGAAAACCCTTCTAATTTGTGCAGCTTTTTCCAGATGTCAGGTTGGACTTGCCAAAAAAATGCAAAATTAACAAGTCTATGGTTTTCTGGTGCCTCGGGGTCAAAAGGGGTGTACACAGAGGTGCTCATGTAGCTGGCAAAGGGCTTCATCTGACTTTTGTAGGACTTCAGTGGTTTTTGACATATTAATTGTTTTTCTGGCCTGCTTTATCATGCTTTGAATGAGTGCATCTTGGTAGATACTTAAACTGTTTCTGCCAGCTTCAGTGTTTGAGTCCCACTGTGGTTCAGCATCTGGGAAGGAATTTTGAGCATCTTGGGATGTGTTCATCATCCCTGCAGGAACATTTTCTTCCAACTACTTCAGGGCAGCTTATGAAATCTGTCTCTGCTCTTCTGTGTTGAAGAGGGTGATGAAAATCTGGTGGCACTCTTGCAATGTTGGCTGATGGGTCTGTGTGATTGACTGGAGTAAGTTGCTGTTCTGATGGTGGAAAAAGGTTTTTCTTTGTCAGTGGTGGGGAGTTCTCCAGGGTCGGAAAATTAATGGTGGCTCGGGCTAACTGCTTTGTGGAAATTCCTCTGGGTAGTGGAATGTCCAGGTCAGCATGGGCTACCAGGACTTTAAATGCAAGATTTTAGCCATGGTGGTGAATTCTGAATAAGTTGGAGCCAGAAGTCAATGTACAGAAACTGGTCAGGGTGGCTAGGCTGTCCTGTGACAACTTGCCAGATCGCTAGGATCAGTTCGGGGTTGAATGACACCTTGGATGGCCATCCAACTCCAAAAGTCAGCCAGTCCAATTGACAAAATTTGGACAACTCTTGGGCCTTATGCTTTACTCCATACTCTCCAGTAAATCTTTAAAAAAAAAACTCTGAAGAATGCAGGCTAAGACAGTTTTGCTTTTGGTACTACCTATAGTGATCCTTCCAGGACACCAAACAGCAAAAGAATAGAATAAACAAAATATGATCACTTTGCTCATCTCTGACCACTTCCCTCACTGGAATTTAGTGTCCTCTTGGCATGACATGGGCTGGTATAAACCCCCAAATTGGACTTTCCTTCTTTTGATTGAGAAGGTCACCTTATGAGCTGTATGAAGACCCACAGAACTGCAGATCAGGGCACTCAATTCACTTCATGGGTGACACAGCACTAAAGCCTCAGGACAGAGTCATGTCTCATTCACACACTTTTACACACCAGGCACACAACACAACAAATTACACTGTGTCCCAAAACCAGAGTGTATCTAACTAATGGGGGTTTCCCCTTTGGTTTTTGCTCTATCTGAAGGATACTTAGCTTGGTTCAGGAGGTAATCAGTCTCCTCTTCTCCCTGAAAGGCAGGACCTGTCAGTTCCTATACCTGATCATATAGCTCTTCTTACTACTCCAAAGGGCAGGACTCCAGTCCAATTTTCAGGGCTGCTGTTTTCAGGACTTCCCTCCCCAGTCAGGGAAGGCAGTGTCCCATTCCAACTAGATGATCCCAAACCAGAGGTAGAAGTTCCAGGGCATGCCAGTGATGATTGAGATTGGTCCACAGCTTAGGTCTCTCCAGAGATGGGGAGGGGACACAAGGGTGTTTTCTCCTTGGGGTGTGGAGCTCCCCACCTAATGTACAATAAATGAAGTAGGGAAAAACTCTGAACACCACACAAGAAAGCACCAGACCCTCTGAGAAGTGGAAAAGCTTTCTATCACTGGCAGGCTCAGAGCACTTCTGTCTCAAAGTCTGAGCCCTGAATATCTTTTGTCTCCAGATTATATAGAAAAGCAAGGAAGGTGGGAGTTACTATGGGAATAGACAGGGATGGTGCTATAAGCTCTGGCTTATAGATGATTTCTTCCGTCTGGAATGCAGGCAGACCTATACATGCCTAGCAGACACAGCAGATGTTTTGTTTCATCTTTCAAAAACCATATTTTTATACATTCTTGTGAGTACACAAACTCATAAAGCCATTTTAATAAGGAAGCACAGCAATAAAACTGAGGCCACTTTTATGAACTACCTCAACACCACAGTGCCCTCTGAGGGGCAGCAGACTGCACCTCTCAGCTTCACTACCAACAGTGAATAGGTATATCTCTTTCTCCACATTTTCTCCATCTCTTGTTTCTCTCTATTCATTTTAAAACAAATTTATTCACACACCATACAATCCAACCAAAGCAAATATACATGCCTTTGTCACTGTAATGTATATGAAGACATTTCCTTTTCTTCTGGATATAATCCACACCCCACCCACATGTTCCCTGTCTGTTGACATTTAATTTTGGCATAATGCCTTTGTCACATTCAGTGAAAGCATACTACAATGTTACCACTGACTAGAGACCTTGGCTTACTTTGATTATACCTGTTCCTGTATACAGTCCATTTTCAACCCCTTCCAATGTTGACATTAATTTGTTCTCCCTCATGAAATAATCTTTTTATATTTGTACATTTAATCACCATCATTGTCCAATCTAGGTGTTCTTAAGTTACTCTTTCTCAGTCTTTATCCTCTACCTTACCTTCTGGTTTCATCTGTGCCCCCAGCCCTTCTCCCTCAGCCATACTCATATACAGCTTCATTCAGTATACTTATATTATTGTGCTACCATCAGGTAGTATTTTACTATCCATTTTGAAATTTCACAATCAGTCCTGTTGCACAATCTATATTCCTTTAGCACCAAATGCCCAGTTTCAACCTTCTTTCTTTGTCCTCATAACCTGTGTTTAACTCTCAATGTTCACTCATTAATACATTAATATTACATCATATTACTGAGACTTACAGTATTTGTCCTTTTGTTTCCATTTAATTTCACTCAATAAAATGTCCTGAAGATTCATTCACATCTTAAATATTTCATGACTTTATTCTGTCTTACAGCTGGGTAGTATTCCATATATATGTATGGAATATATATATATATATATATCTCCACAGCTTGTTCAGCCACTCTTCTGTTGATAGATATTTAAACTATTTCCATCTCTTGGCAATCATAAATAATGCTGCTATAAACATCAGTTTTCAAATGTCCGTTTGTGTCCTTACTGTTAGGCAAAGGATCTTTAAGGATTCCCCATGAGACAGCGAGTTAAAGATGAACAGATTTATTGAAGGAATAAATTATGGAGGAATCAGGTGGGAGAATGAAAAGAAGAAAGCAGGTAGGGACCTGAAATCAGTTCCCACCTGGAGAGCCAGCAGGAAGACAAAAAAAAATGGCTCTGGGTCTTTGTTCTGGGAGCTGTGTTTTAAAGAGACAGTGATGCCATGGGGGAGGGTGTTGTGTTGAGGGAAGTGGTATGTTGTCCCTTGATTGGATTCGGGCTTGTTGACTTGGGGTATGATAGATTGCTGAGGCATCACACACTATTCTTCTTTGATCTGCAGCTGCAGGCATCCGGCAGTGTGAGGCATTGTTGTGGAAGGGCATCAGCAGCAGAAATAGATTAGGACTGTATTTCAAGTTGTGTGGGATGTCTTCATTTGCTCTCTGCAGTGTACAGCACCATCTGGTTTTGGTAGTTAATTCATATCTGGATTCCTGGACCTGCCAACGAAACTGAGAGGTAGAGGAATCTGTTCTGTGACCTAACACTTACCTTCAGTTCCTCTTAATATAGACCTAGTAATAGGATTGCCAGATCATATGGCAAATCTATAATTAGCTTCCTAAGGAATCATCAGGCTGCCTTCAAGAGCATTTGTAACATTTTCCATTCTCATGAACAGAGGATAAGTGGCCATCTTTCTCCACATCCTCTCCAGCACTTGTTTGCTGTGTTTTTTTTTCCAGTAATGGTCATTCTAGTGGGTGTGGGATGATGTCGCATCATAGTTTTGATTTGCATTTACCTATTAGTCAATGAAGTTGACCATATTTGCATGTGTCTTTTAGACACTGATATTTCCTCTTCTGAAAAGTGTCTGTTCATGTCTTTTGCCCATTTTTAATTAGGTGGTTTATATTTTTGTTGTTCAATTGAAGAATCTCTTTATATATTCTAGATACTAAACACTTATCTGATATATAATTTCCAAATATTGACTCCCATTGCATTAGCTGCCTTTTTACAATCCTCACAAACTTCTTTGATGCACAAAAGTGTTTAATTAGGAAGAGATTCCATTGATCTATTTCTTTTTCCGATGCTCATGCTTTAGGTGTATGGTCTAGGAAACCACTTCTTATTACAAGATTTATAAGACATTTCTCTACATTTTCTTCTAACAGTTCTTTCTATTGTTTTATCTTTAATGTTTAAATATTTGATCTATTTGAGTCAATTTTTGTATAACATGTGAGATATGGATCCCCTTTCATTCCTTTGCATATGGATATCCAGTTCTCCCAGCATTAATTATTAAAGAGGCTGCTCTCTCCAAGGTGGGTTGGCTTAACTGCTTTATCAATTTATGATTTATGGATCAATTGATAAATGGATCAATTGTACATAGATAAGAAGGTCTAGTTCTTAACATGCAATTCAATTCTATTGGTCAGTATATCTATCTTTATGTCAGTACCAAGCTGTTTTGACTACTGTATTTTTAAAATACACTTTAAAATCAGGTAGAGTGAGATCATCCATTTCATTTTTCTTTCTCAATTTATTTTAAGCTATTCAGGGCAGCCTGCCTTTCAAAATAAATTTGGTTATTAGCTTTTCTATTTCTGCAAAGTAAGTTGTCATGATTATAATTGTTATGCATTGAATCTATAAATCAATTCAAGTAGAACTGACATCTTAACTGTATGCAGTCTTCCAATCCATGAGCATGGTACATGCTTCCATTTATTTAGGTCTTTCATGTTCTTTTAAAAAATTTTTAGCAATTTCTTGTAGTTTTCTGTGTATAGGTCTTTTGTATTCTTAGTTAAATTTATTCCTAAATATTTGATTCTTTTGTTGCTATTGAAAATGGAATTTTTTTCTTGATTTTCTCCTCAGATTGCTCACTACTAGTGTATGGAACACTACTGTTTTTGGGGTGTTGACCTTGTCCCCTGCCACTTTGCTGTACTCATTTATGAGCTCTAGCAGCTTTGATGTAGATTTTTCAGGATTTTCAGTGTATAGTATCATGTCACCTGCAAACGGTGAAATTTGTGCTTCTCCCTTTCCAATTTGGTTGCTTTTGATTTATTTTCCTTGTCTAATTGCTCTTGTTAGAACTTCTGGCGCAATGCTGAATAACAATAGTGACAATGGGCATCTTTGTCTTGTTCCTGAACTTAGAGGGAATGCTATCAGTCTTTCCCCATTGGGGATGATGTCAGCTGTGGGTTTTTCATCTATTCTTTTTATCACATTTTGGAAGTTCCATTGTGTCCCTATCCTTTGAACTGTTTTCATCATGAAAGGCTATTTTTCTGCCTAGACTTGCTGATCTATGTATTACACTATTTAATTTTTGTGTGTTTTGAACCAGACTTGCACACCAAGAATAAATCCCACTTGAACATAGTGTGTAATTCTTTTAATGTGTTGCTGGATTCAATTTGAAAGCATTTTGTCTGGATTTTGGCATCTATTTTAATCAAAAAGATTGGTCTGAATTTTCTTTTCTCATAGTGTCTTTGTCTGGATTTGTTATTAGTGTGATGCTGTCTTCATAGAAAGAGTTAGGTAGGTTACCTTTTCTTCAATTTGATTTTGGTAGCACATTATCTAATTGAACTTGCATGGTCAGTGGACTTGAAAATCACAATTACATGAAATATTTAATAGGGCATGAGATTTTGTTGGTTAGTACAGGTTAGTGTGTTGTCCTGCAATATCCCAGAGTAATTTTGGCAGATAATAAAAAAGTATTTGCAAAGTCTTCTTGCAGACCTGGATGGAAAGGAGGAAATATTAACCATACCTTTCTGGAGAATTTCTGATATTCTTGCAAGCAGTGGGGACAGCCAATTCGACTGGCTTAGCCCTCAACCTTGGTGTTTCCACCTATGAAACTTATTTCTGCAAAGAATAAGCTAAGCCTGCTTATAATTAGGCCTAAGAGTCACCCACAGAGAACCTCTTTTGTTGTTCAGATGAGGCTTCTCTCTCTCTCCAAGTCAGTGTGGCAGGTGAAATTACTGCCTTCCCCTCTACATGGGACATGAATACCAAAGGTGTAAATCTTCTGGTAACATGGGACATGACTCCTGGAGAACAGTGAGCATCCAGCATCATTGGAATGGGAAAACATTCTTGACCAAAAATTAGAAGACAGAAAAGAGACAAAATAAAGTCACAGTGGCTAAGAAATTTCAGAGTTGAGAGTCTTTCCTGGAGGCTATTCTGATGCATTATATATATATACCCCTTTTTAGTTTATAGTCCATTGGAATGGCTAGAGGGAAGTGCCTGAAGCCATTGAGCTATGTTCCAGTAGCCTTGATTCTTGATGAAAACTGTATAACTAAGTAGTTTTTACAAGTGTCTGTGTGCTTGAGAAAACCTTGTGTCTTATGCTCCTTTTATACAGCATATAGACAGATAAGTTTTAAAAAGTAAGGATAAAAATAAATAATAGGGAGATAAAGAGTGAAAATTGGGTGGATTGATGTACTGTGTATCAATGAGAGGGAGGGATATAATGTATGAATACATTCTTCTTTTTCCTTTTATTTCTTTTCCTGGAGTGATGCAAATGTTATAAAAATGATCATGTTGAAGAATACACAACTCTGTGATGGCAATATGAGCTACTGATTGCATAATATGGTTGGACTGTATGTGTGTGTATCTTTCTCAATAAAAATACTTTTAAATTTTTTTGAAGAGTTTGAACAGGATTGGTACTAATTCTTTCTTGAATTCTGGGTAGAACTCAGAAGCCATCTGGTCCTGGGCTTTTCTTTTTTTTTGGAGCTTCTTCATGACTGATTCAATATTTTTACTTGTGATTGGTTTGTGGAGGGCATCTATTATTTTGTCAAATCAATAGGGCAATTCATCAGAAAGATATAACAATCATAAATATTTATTTACCAAGCCATAGTGCTGCAAAATAAATTCAGGTAAAAACTGACAACACTGATGGGAGGAGTAGACACCTCTACCTTAGTAGTTGAAGACTTCAATTTCCTGCTTTTAATGGATTGAACATCTAGACAGAAGATTAATAGGGAAACAGAGATTTTGAATAACATGATAAATGAACTAGATTTTAGAAACATTTACAGAACATTACACCTCACAACAGTAATATACATTTTTTTCAAGTGCTCATGGACCATTCTCAAGGATAGACCATACACTGTGTCACAAAGGAAGTGTCAATAAATTTAAAAAGATTGAAATTATACAAAACTCTTTCTCAGACCATAGGGAAATGAAGTTGGAAATCAATAAAAGACAGAGGGCCAGAATATTCACAAATATATGAAAGCTAAACAACACACTCTTAAACAACTGATAGGTCAAGGAAGACATTGCAAGAGAAATCATTAGATATCTTGAGGCAAATGAACCTGAAAACACAACATATTAAAATTAATGGGATACAGCAAAGGCAGTACTGAGAGGGAAACTTATGGCATTAAGTGCTTATGTTAAAGAAGAAGAAAGAGCAAAAATTAATGAATAAGACAACTTCCAGGCAAAGAGAGACACCTGTCCATGGGTGATACAACTGGAGTATAAGCTGTCCACCAGCTAAAACAAGTATCCTGTGAAAGGCACAATGTAAAATATCACACTTGCCTAAAACCAGAAAATTCCTCTTGGTTTTAGCAATTAGAATTGCTCATATTTAGAAGTAATGAAGAGAAGGGGTTTCAATCCATCTTGGACTCTAATAGTGTACTGCCATCTACATGCCAAATGGTTTCTTGTACAAAAATTATGGTCCTGCTTCATGTAAAATTTTATCCTCCTGAACCTGACACATCAGAAAAAATCTTGAAGTATAATGACCACAATTAGGATTTTTTCAATTAGTAGTAATATTTTAGAAATAGATGTTGTAAGTTTACAGAAATATCAAGTAGAATGTATATAAAACACAGAGTTCCCATAGTCAACCCCATTATTTACATCTTGCATAGTGAGGTGAGTTTGTTATAATTCCTGAAAGAACATTTCATAATGTTACTACTAACAAAAGTTTAATGTAAACCACAGGGATGATTTTGTTGTACAGCCATGTTTTGTCATTTAATTTTTAATTCTAATAACTTATATATAAACTACAATTCCCCCTTTTAACTAGACTTACCTATATAATTTAGAGCTGTTAATTATATTCAAATGTTGTACTACCACCACCACCATCATTACCAAAACTTTACAATCACCCCGATAGAAATTCTGTATGATTTAAGCATTAGCTCCCCATTCTCTACCCCAAAGCCAGCCCCTATTCACCTATGTTCCAAATTCTTACTCTATGAATTTGTGCATTCTAATGATTTCATATCAGTGAGATCATACAATATTTGTCTTTTTGTGCCTGTCTTAAATTGTTCAACATGATGTCTTCAAGGTTCACCCATATTGTCCCATGTGTCAGGATCGTAGAGTTTCCAAACAAGTTAAAGTCTATTCATTGAAAGTTATTAACCCCCAGCTTATATCTTTTTACTCTTAATTCTTGTAGCATTATGTATGGCTAATTTTTTATGTATGGCTAATTTCTCCCAGCTGTTAGTAGATTAAAAGCAACAATTTAGAAAGTTAGGTAGTGATGGGGAAACTCAGAGGCAGGCACAGATACAATAGCAAATAAAAACTGTCAATCTTTCATGCATTTCCTGTTTTCTTTTTTATTTTATCATTTCAAAAATATAATCTTGAGAATTTAGTCAATACCAGACCTAGACATAAACAGATAAATGTAAAAGACATTCTTTATGCTCTCAGATAATTTACATATTAGCAAAAAGTTGCACTAAACTTAACACACTGGTTCAAGAGATTTTGGAAATTCTTAGAAAAACATTTTAGAAACAAGAAGTTGCAAATTATTATTACACAAAATATCTTCTTTCAAATAATATCGACTATAATACAATACTCAATATAATATTGAATAGTATATAATGTGTTCAGTTCTTGTATTTTTACTGAAATCAAGTCTTCTCAAATCTAATAATTCTGTGAACTCAAACTAAAATTTCCAAATTAGGAAATTCATGGATAAGAGAAGGATGAACAGGAATAAAGGCATAGACTTGCTTTCATCAAGAATAGCAGGAAAGTGTGTTACTGAGGTCCTTTCCAAATCTTCCAAAGAGCTGTTAAGAAGTTCTCATGTAAATAAGAACTATTTTGATGATATTTTTTAAGGAATGATGAAATGCACAACAAATGATAAATGCAATTAGTTTCTAGTTGACAAGCAACATGACAGAATATCAGGGGTTATATACCTAGTGGTAACACAGACAGTAATAGATGCCTAATTCCACCAACCACCAGTGGAGAGGTCTTATGCAATTCACCTCACCAATCTCTGCCTTATTTTCCATGCCTGTCCTCCTTCCTGGGGTAAGTGTAGCACTTATTTCACAGGTGTGATGGATGGGTTAAATGAGATAATGCATATAAAGCAACTAAAACATAGTTAAGTAGAGAGTGAAGGCTCAAACCATGTTAACTAGTATCATTATGCTTTTGATTATAATTGGAATCTTAATAAGTGTGCAGAACAGGAATTATGGCACCCCTTGAATAAAAGAGTAACTAAGGCTTCAAGGCATTGAAAATAAGAGGACTTGAGGAATTGCTGAGCATATGTGCAAACACCTACAACACATATGCATATCATATATCTATAAATAATAAGACAATTTATATGCCCTCCATTCTATTTCACAAGATAAAAAGCTACTGCTTCCAAATGCATTCTTCCAATTTATCTGCTATAGAGACTTAATCTAGGGATACTGCCATGTTTTTTTTTTTTTTTTTTTCTTCAGTCCCTAGGACTTAAAGAGCACTATGAAATGTTGAAAAAATTCAAATTAACCCTTCCTATTACCTACTCTTCTTGACTAAACCTTGTGCTCAAGATTACAAATGTGTTCACTCATAGTAGCCATGACTTTAGTTGAAGTGTATAGTTAAGAAAATTAATTTACTCCCTAATACTATCTTTTTCTAAATAACACTATTTAATGCTAGGTGAGAATTGAAAGTAAATTATTTTCAAGGGAAGCATATGGCAAAATGATTAAAACATATTTAAAAGGGTGGATTTACATTGACATCTAAACATTAACTATAAAAAGAAAAATCAACCATTTGATACCTTATTCATATTTTATTTACCTTAGGACTAGAGCTGTTGCATTCTCCAAATAAGAAGAAATGATTTGAGTGTCCATATTTCTAACCTTGGGTGATGTGGAAGAATATTCTTGTTTTTCTCTTGAAAGATTACCTTAATTTCAAGAAAGAGTCTAAATATATTTCTAAAATAGGGAAAGATCACAGCTGTTCTTATCAATAATCATAAGAACTTATAGCACAAAATATAGATATAATGAAGAAATTAACTAAACCTACAGAACTGATTATTTTAATTAGGCATAACTAATCAGTTAGTAACATGTTCTGTCATAAATGAATTTACAATGCTTAGTCTTCAGTAGGTACTTGAACTGTTAAAAAATCATTTGTATTAAATGTTTAATTAAATTTTAATTTTCTAAGGAAATATAATTCATCAATAAAAATATATATAGCACTCAAGAAGATTTAATTTAAATTTACTTTATAAGTTTAAGACAGAGAGCATAAAACATATTACAGTTAAATTTATGCTTTTCTATGTAATGATACCCCTGGACATAAAATAAACTATCAATATTGTATATATACTGATGTGACAATCTATAACTTCAGAATAAGGAGATAACTTCAGAACCACAGAGACCTCTTGATTTTCCATGAATCATATTGCATAGGTTTGTCTTTAGAGTGACCATTATGTCTGTTAACATAGAACATATTAATTAAAGTATTTAGTATTTAATTTAGACTTAGACAACAATCTACAACTACACTAAATACTAATACAACTAAATAAACTCTTAACTATAGCTTAAGCACAAATTTGCAATCAGAAATTCATTTTCTACAACCCCAAACCACTTTATTTTCTGTCTGCCATCACCTGATGTGGATGGAGTTACTTGCTCATTGGGTAATTTAAACTTTTATTCTTGTGAGATCTGAGCCCTTGTGTTTTGTGTTTTCTTTCTTTTTATTTGTTTTTAGTTGCCACACTTTTGTCTTATAAAAGGTCTACTGGGAAAGGGAATTTAAAAAAGACATCCCATTGAAATCTTAGGGTTTCAAACATGGTCATTCTTAAACCCTTTATGAGCAGCAACTCAGTTTTCTCCTTTGTAGTTAAAATCAATCATCAAGATTCTGTTTCAATAGTACAAGGAAATCAAAGGAGCCAGGGTGTAGTTATAGCTTCCAATTCCTCAGCAACATGATTGCATTTGCCATTGGAAACATCTCTTCTTTTAGTACTAGGACCTTTGATCCCATGAACCCAAGGTTAACTAGGATCAAAAAGTAAAATTTCCTATATTATTTGGTTAATAGTGGAAGGGCCCACTCCCACTTTCATGTTTTCTATACCAATCCACTCTGGTTATTGGGGAGATGGAATCAAATATTGACCTTTTATTAACATATATGATAAATTGCACTAATACTCCAATCTCATAGAGTGTTGTCTTCCCACTGTCAGTATATCATCTCATTAGATAACAATTGAAGCATTCTATTAGGCTGTCTGTTTCTGGGTGATGTTATAAAATCTGTAAAAGTATTGTGTCCTTCATTGTTCTCTCTTTTCTATAGTATGTTTCTCCTCTTTAGAGATCATGTTGGGTGTGATGTCATGTTTAAGAATATGTATTCTATAAATAAATTTTGGTTTGATAAAAATGACATGTAAAGGGAAAGAAAATACATGTCCAACATTTGTGTTTAACTCTATGGGGAAAAAAGTTTTGCTTTAGAATAATAGGTAAGATCAGTCCAACCAACTGACAAATGACTGGCTCTACCTCAAGGAAATTGTGACATATTGAGGATATATGATTAGTCTCTGATACTGGCAATTTGGGCACTCAGCAGTATGGCTACCAGAACAGATTTGATGAACATAGGTTCATGGTCTTTGACTATAAATGACCTCCAACCCTACTGTCATCATCATTTTGTATGGGGTACAATTAAGCAAACACTAGTTTAGATGAGGGAATACTTGATTGAAATTGAAAGATGGATCTTGTTGCCTGCATGATTTTTAAATCCTCCTTTTGTGGATTCCTTTTGTGGGCATTTACAAGGGAGTTGAATTGACTTCATAGTCTTGGTTTATGAAGAGTGAACTGTTCATAATATCATAATGTCATACATACTGCTCTGCTAGTCTTGAAACTCATTTTTCAATATTTATTTTTTCAAATATCTGACCAGTGCATCAACACATTACCTACTGCCCATGAACCAGAGCAAAAGTATAGACAAAAACCCAAACTTCCATGAAAATTAACCAGCATAATATTCTATAATCTGTGAAAATGATCAATTTCCCACTAGACTATGTGATAACAGAGAACCAAAACTGTGACTTTGATTAAGAGGTGAATGCGACTCCCACTATTTTTGTAAGGAAAATGGAAGTTTGACATATCCTAAAAAAGAAAGAAAAATTCTTCCATTCTCTCTGTCATTTCAAGTAAAAATCTCCTGGTTACCTTTGCTGTAGGAACTAAAGTGGCAATCCAGCAAACAGACTATTAAGGTACTCCCAGGTATTTGAGGAAACACATTTAGTCTCTGAATCCTAGGTAGGTGCAGGTGTTTTGATAAATTCAGTTTGATCAAGTTTTATTGTTCATCCTTCTTGATGATATACTACCACACAAAATTAATCCCATGCATTTTCCCAACTCTGTCAATATATATTGTTGAGGTCCTATAATTCTTCAGTGTAGATATCTTTTAAGTGCAAGTTGAATTTCTTTATCTGTGTAGGTTGATATTTGACTCTCATTGTACAAGCAAAATGGAGTAGTGGTGCTGGTTG
The DNA here is from genome assembly GCA_004026745.1 of Myrmecophaga tridactyla. NCBI lineage: Eukaryota > Metazoa > Chordata > Mammalia > Pilosa > Myrmecophagidae > Myrmecophaga > Myrmecophaga tridactyla. The sequence goes on from PVIY010020696.1 coordinate 32,628, forward strand.
CTGAAAGATTTATATAAGCTTATCAGGCAATTTACTAATTGCAGTCATTGAAAGTCTATCCAGAGTAAAGCTAGTTTCCTCAGGTAAGGAAAAGTTAGGGACTGCTTGCACAGGAAGGTTTTTTTTTTGGTTTTTAGTCTTATCCTTGACTGCCAAATACTCTTAGCACATATTTTAAGATCCTAACTCTTCCTTCCACCTATTCTCTTCAACTGCCACACAACCTCTGACAATTTTAGAACTTAGTTGGCATTAAAACTTTGCTTACAATCAAGTCCTGGCTTGAAACAAAACCAAATCTCTCCTAAAGGCCTAAGAGAAATTAGAAACCCCTTAAGTGTTGCAGGTTGAGCATTCTGACTTCCCTTTCAAATACTCAATAGGATATTATTAATAGATTTCAATCCAAAAGATCCCTAATCTATATAATCAATATTATTCATGGCAGTAAGTCTGCACCATAACCAAACACTCTCTCAGAACCTTGCCCTCTACATACACTTCATGGATTGACATTACTGAAAATAATTTAAAGTATCTTATTGCCACCATATGCCATATGCCAAGCATTCCCAGTGTCCTGTTTACCCAACGAGAGAGTTTTCTGCATACTCCTTAAATGTATGAGCAAATTAATCTCCAAAACACCATTGAGGAATTGCTTCTAGGGTTATTACAAATACCAATTGCTGTATCTGTCAAAGTTCTGTCAGGACACACAGGCCACTGAAATTGATTAAATTCAGGAGAATTAGTAAAGGACCAATTGCAAAGATATGAACAGAGTATGGGAGGACTATACAAATACAAAAGTCCTTTGCTACAGAATTTTATTACATCTAGGTCTGAAGGGAAAATAGGTAAAGAGGAGTGACCAGAACTATAGAGATTTTGTAATGAGGGCAGAAGGAACAAAGCTGAGGTTTTGGTCAAGAGGTGAATGTGGCTTTCAAAATCATGTTTTTGCTGGGATTAAGTACTCTGACCATAGACTTTTCTTTCATTTCCATTCCTCCTTACCTTGTCTAAATGTAGTACTTTACATACAAGTTCATATTCATGAAGCAGAAAGCAGAATGGAAAAATATAGGGATAGATCTATAGGAGAAAATGGAAAATAGCACTTTAATGATATATGAATGTCTATGTATTTATTAACAATCAAATGTATATATAAAGATACATGTGTGCAGTATGTGTGTGACTATATTATATTTTCATTTGATGTCATCAAAACTCAATATGTAATGTGAGAAACAATTATAACTAAATGCATCTATGATTTGGGTATCACAGTATCCAAACAAAACCTTTCAAACTTACTAAATAATGTTTCAGTTTGCTAATGCTGCTGGAATGCAATATACCATAAATGGATAGGCTTTCATGAAGGGGATATAATAAGTTACATGTTTACAGTTCTAAGGCCATGAAAATATCTGAAGTAAGGCATCCAGAGAAAGATAGTTTAACTCTGAAAGAAGGCTGATGGCATCTGGGCCTTCTCTGTCAACCGGGAAAGCATGTGGCTAACATCTGCTGGTCCTTCTGCCTGGGGTATCATTGCTCTCATATTCTGATTCCAGTAGTTCTCCAAGTATCTGTGGTTCCTCACTTAGCTTCTCTGGGGCAGACTCTGGGTTTCACCTTCTCAGTTTAGCATCTCCAAATATCTGTGTCTTGGTTTCATCTGTCCCCTATGCAAGAATCTCCAAATGTCTGTGTCTGAGTTTTCTCCCAAATGTTTCCTTATGATAGCTTTTCTCAGGAGTCCTGTAAATAAATGGAGACCCACTTTGAATGAGTGGATCACATGTCCATAGGAACAATCTAATCCAAACGTCTGACCCTACAATAGACTTGACCCCAGAGGATTTGATTAGGATTAAGAGAAGATGGTTTTTCTCTGGTGCATAACAGTTTCAAACCAGCATAAATAAGATTTTTCCAATTTTCTCAAAGAATATTTTGGCTTAATTGTCTTGTTAGACCTTGCCCCAAGCTGGAAAACCATGAAGAATTCTTTGAATCTAGTACACTTGGAATCCAAACTGTTTGAAAACATTCTGCTGCTGTCATTATAACAGTAGTTGAAATTGTGGCAGATTGGAGACTCCATGGACAGACCTGATCAACTGAATTCTAACTGTAAGGAATAAGACCCCAGCATTGAACTTTCAGTGATCTATTAGGTGATGCTTGATATTTCTGAATTAGATGAAACTGATTTATAAATGTTTCCCATGCTTCAAACCCTTTGCTAAGTAGTTTTAAAACATCATTACCTTTAATATTTATAAAATCTCCATATGGGTATTATAATTATTATTCTACTTTTACACACAGGCACCTGAGGCTTAAAGAGATTATATAACTATTATAAGGTCTCACAGCTGTTGAGCAGGGAAACAAACCTTGAAACCATTTCATCTCCTTGACCTGTGCTCTCTACTACTACACTGCCATCTCAGGTTTGACTCTCCTCAAAGTATGCAGACTTATGATTTCTAACTCATGGTTCTTAATAACTTTTGTACATAAAAGATAATCTGCTGTTCAATTGAAAACTGCCTCCCTCACAAGCCCATTCTATTAGGACATGCAAATTATTGGTATATTTCAATCATCAGACTACATATTATGTGACTACTTATCCCTGTTTGTCTGGAATTTGGATGTGAAGAGCACAAGAGAGCTAGAAAACCTACTTATTATGACTTTTGTAGGGAATAAGTTAAATAGGAAACACTAAGCCAGCACTTGACTCAAAGTGATGAAAATCCTTTGCTGTGATTTTTATAAGGGATGAAATTCTGGGGTCATTAAGAGAATCAAAGAATATAAGAATCAGACAGGGTCAAAACTGTGATTGAGTCCAGGTGTTTGTAAACCTCTTCCAGAAGTAACCCCTTTTAGTTATCTTGGATTCCATGCTATCAAAGATGCTCCCAGTTGACAAAAAAAGTCATTTTTGTCATTTTCACTGATTCCTTTAAAATAGACAGCCTAAGTGACTTCATAATCTACAAATGAACATGAGATGTAAAGTGAACTCCTGTTTCCCATCTGTGGTAGTTAGATTCAGTTGTCAACTTGGCCAAGTGAAGGCAACTAATTCTGTTGCTGTAGACATGAGCCAATGGTATGTGAACCTCATCTGTTGCTGATTACATCTGCAGTTGACTAGGAGGTGTGCCTGCTGCAATGAATGATGTTGGACTTAATTGGCTGGTGCTTAAATGAGAGAGCACGATGTAGCACAGCCCAAGCATCTTGGCATACCTCATCTCAGCACTTGCAGCTCAGTCCAGGACTTTGGAGATGCAGAAAGGAATAACCCTGGGGAAAGTTGTTGTAACCCAGAGGCCTGGAGAGAAGGCCAGCAGAGATTACTCTGAGCCTTCCCACATAAGAAAGTACCTCAGATGAAAGTTAGCTGCCTTTCCTCTGAAGAACTAACAAAATAAATCCCCTTTTATTAAAAGCCAATCCATCTCTGGTGTGTTGCATTCTGGTAGCTAGCAAACTAGAACACCATCAAATCCTAATGTGGAAGAACACATTCTCATGAAGGTAAGAGAAAAAATATGCAGAAATGAAATGTTTGTAATATAGCAACATGAGCTATACTGGAGAAAATAATAAAGTAAGAAAAGGGTAAAAGAAATTAATAGGAGGCCACTTACAATACAGTATAAAGGGAAGTCCCTAGAAGTGGTGAGAAGATACATGACTATAATCTGATGATGTGAAGAACCTATTTATGAGGATACCTTGGATGAGTGTTCCAGAAATACAGAGGAACAACTGCAAAAGCCATCAACCTGCTCCTGGTATTCTAGGTAAAGAATGGAGGGGAGCATGGCTGTAATATAGCAAGCACTGAAAGGGAGAACAGTGGAGGTCAGGAGCAGAGAGATGAAGGTCAGGGCATACAGAGCTTGGACACCTTTGTGATAATTTTGGCTTTGACTGATGTTCTAGTTTGCTAGCTGTCAGAATGCAAAATACCAGAAACAGAATGGCTTTTTTGTTTGTTTGTTTGTTTGTTTTTGACTTTTAAAAAGGGGAATTTAATAAGTTGCTAGTTTACAGTTCTAAGGCTGAGAAATTGTCCCAATTAAAACAAGGCTATAGAAATGTCTAATCTAAGGCATCCAGGGAAAGATACCTTGGTTCAAGAAGACCGATGAAGTTCAGGTTCTCTCTCTCAAGTGGAAGGGCACATGGCAAACACAGTCAGAGATTCTCTCTTATCTGGAATGGCAGATGGTGAACAATGTCAGGGTTCCTCTCTCATCTGGAAGGGCGCATAGTGAACATGGCATCATCTGCTAGCTTCTTCTCCTGGCTTCCTGTTTCACGAAGCTCCCAGAAGGCATTTTCCTTCTTCATCTTCAAAGGTCACTGGTTGGTGGACTCTGCCTCTCGTGGCTATGTTGTTCTGCTCTGCTCTGCCCTCTCTGAATCTCTCTCCAAAATGTTTCCTCTTTTATAGGATTCCAGTAAACAAATCAAGACCCACCCAAATGGGTGGAGACATGCCTCTGCCTAATCCAGTTTAGCAACCACTCTTTTTGTTTTGTTTTGTTTTGTTTTGCCATATATAACTTTATTAAACAGTCAAATAACATTATATTTGATCAAGCTGAAATTTCACTCAAGCAAGGAAGTTTGAAACTGAAAATCCAAATCAGACTATATTAATAAATGAAAGCACTATGCCAGTATTTTAAAATTCTAAGCCAAGTTAGAAGGTCTTTGCAGTAATAATGGCTTTTGCATCAGCTTATTTTTGTCCTTGTTCCTTTGCCACCTGCCCAGGTACCTGTTCAGAATTGCTTTTAAAAAAGGGAATCTAATAAGTTGCTAGTTTACAATTATAAGGCTGAGAAAATGTTCCAATTAAAACAAATCTATAGAAATATCCAATCAAAGGCATCCATGCAGGGAAAGATACCTTGGTTCAAGAAGGCCGATGACATTCAGGATTTCTCTCTCAAGTGAGAAGGCACATGGTGAACACAGTCAGGGCTTCTCTCTAAGCTGGAAGGGTACATGGCCAACACAGTGTCAGTCTGCTAGCTTTCTATCCTGGCTTCTGGTTTCGTGAAGCTTCCCAGGAGGCAGTTTCCTTCTTCATCTCCAAAGGTGGCTGGCTCATGGACTCTCTGCTTCATGGTGCCACAGCATTCTCTGCTCTCTCTGAATCTCTTATTCTCCAAACTGTTTCCTCTTTTATAGGGCTCCAATAAACCAATCAAGACCCACCCAAATAGGTGGAGACATGCCTCTACTTAATCCAGTCTAACAACCACTCTTGATTAAATCACATATCCAGGGAGATGATCTGATTACAGTTCAAACATACAGCACTGAATAGGGATTAGAATAAGTGGCTGCCTTCACAAAATGGGATTAGGATTAAAATATAGCTTTTCTAAGGTACATACATCATTTCAAACCAGCACAACTAACTTGAGAAGTCAGTGGAAGGTTCAGAGCAGTGGAATAACAGGATTTAAATGGCATCTTAACAGGACTGCTCTGACTTCTTGTTTAAAACTGAGTTAACTGGGCTGATGACAGTAATGGGAGATCATTCAGAAGCTTCTGTAATAATACAAGTAGAGACGACTGTGGCTTAGTCCAGGGTGTAAACACTAGAATTGGGGAAATCTGGTCTGTTCTGATATACTTTAAAGATAGAGCCAAGAGAATTTTGCTAATTAATCAGATATGATATGAAAGATAAAGAGGACAGATATTAAATGTCATTACATGATTTTCTCTAGACTGGATTAATGCCATTTATTGGAAAAGCAAGTTGGAGTGAAACATGACTGAGAAGGTTTGTCAGGAACTCAATTTTGCTTGAGATGCCCAGTAGACATCCAGTAAGAGATGCTAAATAGGCATATGGTTGATGGGTCTGGACTTTAGGGGGATGAAGGGGTCAGCAGATACAAAATTAAGACTCACTCAGAAATAGAGAACATTTAAAAGCTATCAGACCTGACAGATCACCAGGAAGTGAATATAGATGGAGAAGGATAGAGGTCAAAGTGTTGATTTAGGAACACTTCAAAATTCAAAGATTGTGGCAATAATGCTGAGAACAAACAGAAAGAGAAATAGAAGGAAAACATGCAAGTATGGTGATCTGAGCACCAAGTGTATAAAGTATTTCTAGCAAGAGATAATGATGAACTCTCAATAGCTTCAGATAGATCAAATCAGACAAGGACTCACATCTGATCATTTGTCTTATCTACATGGTGTTCATTGGACCTTGATAAGGCCATCTTTAGGGAGTTGTAGAAGCAAAACTAATTGGACCTATCTACCTCTGTTCTATATTTTGATCAGCAAGAAGCACACTTAATAATGCCAATAATGAGATTCTAGAATAAGCAGAGCACTTTCTTAGGTTCCAAGAGAATGGGCCTGCTGCAGCTAATCATCATATTCACTGAGATTTATGTTTATTTAGCTACGAAATGACTGAGGTTGGTGGAGAGTTAGTGTGACTAGAATTGCCCCTTAATTCAATTTTAATTTTGTAGTTTCTAGGTATATCACATCATACATACTTCAGTATAATATTTTAATTGTGTTTGCAGATAATCCTAAAGAGGACAGAGAGATTTCTGTTTCAGATGAAATACTGAGTAACACAGTCATATTATAATGAATATATTTTTCCTTACATTTTATGATGTAAAATACTTAATAAAATTTAAAAAATAATAAAAATAAAAATGATATGTAACATTTAAGAAATGAATTCCAAATTTACATAAATTTAAAAATGTTTTTTAAATTATTTTTTATATTATGTGTCTATTGTTGAGTATTGGTAAAATACATTTTATCAAATGAAACTTATAAACACATCACTATATATCATCCATCTGTATACATGCATTTCAAAACTTTATATCTAAACATTTATTATTTCTTATAATATTCTGAATATTTCCTATATATATAAATACTATTTTGAAATATGAATCTAAAATGGTTATATGTATGTATGTATGTTTGTTCCAGTATGTATGTTCACCATAAGAAAAATATCTGATTTACTAAGAAATATGTTAACAAATGATATAAAGTACAGTATTTAGGGAAAACAAATCACACTTTATTTTAAAAGTCACATACTTAGTAAAAACCAAATCAACATTAGGAAGAGAACCCAAACACAAGAAAATATGAATAGCAAGCATCTCATTTAGTTTAATAATCACATCTAGAAAAAAATCAATGAAATAACTTACAAATTCAGAATGTGCATATGCAATTTTAAAAACTGAGTGATTGTTGCAAATTAAAAAATATTAAATAAGTACTTGTATTGACTGATTTATTCTAAACTTCTAGAATTACCAATGATGTGATGTTATTTGTTTATCATATGTTCAGAATCTGCAGCACATTGACTCATTATGAACACAAATTTTCCCCCTCTTAGGTGAGATTCTTTGTAGCCAGGGATATGGGCAATCACACCATGACTCGTAAATCCTGGTGGGCTTCACCACAGATCCTGTGATGCAGTTAGTACTGTTTGGTGTGTTCCTTGGCATATACTCTGTGATAATGGTGGGAAACACCACTCTAATTGGGTTGTACTGCATTGACTCTGGACTCCACACACACATGTATTTTCTCATTGGAAATCTGGCTTTTCTGGATCTCTGGTATCCTTCTGTGTACACCCCAAAGATCCTAGTTACCTGCAGCTCTGAAGATAAGAGCATCTCCTTTGCTGGCTGTGTAGCACATTTCCTCTTCTTCACTGAGCTGGCCAATAATGAGTTTGTTTCCTGTTGGTTGCCACGGCTTATGACCACTATGTGGCCATCTAAAAGTCACTGCTTTATTTTCTGGCCGTGTCCATAAAGCTATGTGCATTTTTGGTGGCAGCCTCATATCTTGGTGGCTTACTAACTCTGCTGTCATCACAAAAAGAACTTTTGCTTTGAAATTCTGTAGTGACAGCATCATTGATGAATTTTTCAGTGATTTCCTTTGCCTGGTGAAGCTCAGTTGTGACAGAAGAATGGTTACCAGGTTGCAATAATCTTCCTCCTGACCTCCAATATCATTACCCCCATTATGTTCATCCTGGCATTCTACCTCTTTATCATCATCATCTTTTTGAGGACCTGCTCCACCCAGGGCCACCTCACATCCTCCTCCACCTGCTCCTCCCACCTGACCTCTGCCACCTTGTACTATGGCTCTATTCTCTACACATACACTCACCCCCAGTCTAGCTATTTGCTGGTTAGGGACAAAAACAACCTTCTACATTTAACACTGTGGTGTTCTCCATGTGAACCCCATGATCTACAGTCTGAGGAATAAGGATGTGAAAGATACTCTGCATAAATTCCTCAAATAAATCCTTTTTCTCTACCACTAAAAAGATGCAAGGAAAAGTTTTGTTCAGATTATTTGAAACTCAAGCACAAGTAATTTGTACCATCATGAGCCAGGACTATTTTAGAGTTAAAGAATTTCCCACCCTGACATATGTCATTTCAGTAGATATAAGAAAAGAAAATAAAGGCAACCTCACAGATAAAAATCTAATGTAAAATATAATAATCTGGAATGAATTACATGTTATTTACAAACAAACTAAAATAAAAAAGAACTCTCCTCTTAAAACAAAGTAAAAGAACAGTGCATTCTCTTCAACATAAGCAGATTTTTGTAGACTAATACACATTATAAATATCTATACAGTAACTTACTAAATATAAGAAAAATAAGTTGAATTAATTTATCAAATTTTCCTAGGATTTAAACTAGAGAACATTCTTACTTTCTATTCCCATTGCAGAATTTTAAGAATATTTTTATATGTAGTAATCCCCTGAGCTTCAACAGAGAGGTCCATTGGCACCTAAGGATCAACTTGGTGTAAAATCAATTCAGAAAGCATGATCTCATTTATGTCTTTATCTCTTACATATGTTTTTCCATTAAAGAAAAATTAATAAAACACCTATAGATTTTATTGTTCTGAATCAGTCTATAGGCTTACGGTTTACTTTTTAGAAGCAACTTAATAAATTTTTGTCATTCAAATTGTGATATTTTGAGCACCAAAATACAGTTATTATTATAAAATAGATAATAATTATTATGAAGTAATCAAGGAAAGAAACAAAAGTTTATGTGTACATGTTATTCAAAAGAAAAATGTTTTATAGAGAATGCAAACAGGTAGTGATTTTAAGAGGTTACATATAATTTTTATTTCTTTTTTAATGTGAGGCAATGTTAATAAAACTAATATTTATAAAGGATAAATATGCTCATGTGTCCATCTGTGTAAGCACTGTTAGCTATGTTCATTCTGTTAGGAATGTAATTTCAGAAAAGTAGGAGAGCTACACAGAGCCAGGAATGAACACTTAGCACTGAGAGCCTTACACATTGCCCTGGACAGTGATACCCAAGGATGCATAAATTATCAGGTTTTGCACACATTAAACTAATGGAAATCCAATAGAAGCAGTGGTATTCTAAAATGCTTGATTTATTCAAATGTTCTAAAAAGGAACACTGCTTATGCTGACTCAGGTGTTTTCTAAAACATGAGTGCTCAATAATTCTCAATACTGATATTGAAGTTCTTAGAATAACACATACTTTCTAAGTGTTAATGAACTAAATAAGTATGTTATGATGACAGAAAAATTATTCAATATTAGCCAAAGTGAAGTAGAAAATACATCAACTGGAGGGAAATGCTGGCTACAAAAATTAAATTGATGTGACAATTTTTTATGTAAGATGTGCTATTATTATTACCCTGAAATTTAACTACAAAAAGGAAGCTCAAACTTATAGCCAGCCACTCTTATTTAATACTTTTAGGAGAAGGAACTAGGTTTCATTTTCCAGACAAGAATCAATATAAATCCAGAGACTAAAACCTTAGCTAAGCTAAATATATACTCTTATTATTTTGTATCTGGAAAGAACATCTCAACTCTAAAATCACGTCTAAATAGTAACACCAAAGCCCTAATAAGATAAAGAAATGTTAGTAATAATCTTAGGGAGCCATAAAAATGAATATTAACTTAATCAGTATTAAATTAAAAATCTTAAATCAATGTTTTAAAATATATATGTTTAGCAATAGGTTTTTAATCACTGTTCTGGAAGTAGGCCATCTATAGTCTATGGCTTTAAAGCATTGAAAAACATCTGGCATATTAAGTTGAAGCTACAATATAAATTATGAGAAAATTTGATTTTTTTAAACTTTTTTATTAATTAAAAAACTTAACAAAAGAACATTAATATATCATTCCATTCTACATATACAATCAGTAATTCTTAATATTATCACATAGTTGCATATTCATCATCTCTTAGAACATTTACATCGATTTAGAGAAAGAAATAAAAAGACATCAGAAAAAGAAATAAAACGATAATAGAGAAAAAAAGATTATACATACCATACCCCTTACCCCTTGCTTTCATTTATCACTAGCATTTCAAACTAAATTTATTTTTTCATTTGTTCCCCCTATTATTTATTTTTATTCCATATGTTCTACTCTTTTG
>PVIY010020697.1:0-43619 GCA_004026745.1 Myrmecophaga tridactyla
ATGCCACAAAGACAGCAGAAGATCACTAAGCATATCCCAATGCAGACAGATATAGCCCTGTCTAATGATCAAATTAAAACACCAGAGGAGACACAGACATTGGAACAACTAATCAGAGATGTTCATACAACTCTACTTAATAAAATAAGTGGGATAGCAAATGACATAAAGGAGATCAAGAAGACAGTAGAAGAGCACAAAGAGGAATTTGAAAGAATAAATACAAAAATAGTGGAGATTATGGAGATTAAAGACTCTGTTGACCAAATAAAAAACATACTAGAGGCTCACAACACCAGATTTGAAGAAGCAGAAGAAAGGATAAGTGATAATAGAGGACAGGATAATTGACTTCAAAGAGTCAAAACAGCAAATGGCAAAAAGATGGAAAAAATTCCATGTGAACTCAGGGAAATGATAGACAAAACAAAGCATGCAATTATAAGAATCATTAGTGTCTCAGAAGGAGAAGAGCAGTAAAGGACTAGGAAGAGTAGTTGAGGATATAATGGGAGGAAACTTCCCAACCCTCATAAAGGGCATAAATATATAAGTCAAAGAAGCCCAACAAACTCCAAACAGAATAAATCTAAATAGGCCTTTCCCAAGGCACATACTAATCAGTCTGTCAAATGTTGAAGAGAAGCAGGAAATCTTGAAAGTGGCAAGAGAAAAACAATCTACAACATACCAGGGAAACCAAATAAGACTGAATTTAGACTACCCAACTAGCACACTGGAGGTAAGATGGCAGTAGTATGATATATTCAAGATTTTGAAAGAGAATTCTGTATCCAGCCAAATTGTCCTTCAAAACTGAGGGAGAGATTAAAGTTTTCACAGACGAAGAAGTCCTGAAGGAATCTGTCAACAAGAGATTGCCCCTACAAGAAATACTAAAAGAAGTTCTGCCCGCTGAAAAAAAAGACAGGAGAGGGAGGTTTGGAGGAGGGCACAGAATTGAAGAGTACCACTAAGGGTAATTTAAAGAATACAAAGAGAAAGAGGGAAAAGAATATATATATATATCTGACAAATAAAATAAAAAAAGATAAGATGGTGGAATCAAGAAACACCTTTTCAGTAATAATTTTGAATGTTAATTGACTAAACTTACCAATTAAAAGATATCGATTGGCAGAATGGATTAAGAAACATAATCCAGCCATATGCTGCTTACAAGAGACTCATCTTAGACACCATGATACAAATAGATTGAACGAGAAAGAATGGAAAAAGATTTTCCATGCAAGTTGTAACCAAAAGAAAGCAGGAGTATCTATACTAATATCAGACAACATAGACTTTAAATGTAAAGACATCATAAGAGACAAAGAAGGACACTATATACTAATTAAAGGGTAAATTCACCAAGAAGATATAACAATCATAAATGTTTATACTCCCAATCAAGGAACTTCAAAGTACATGAGACAGACATTGGCAAAACTGAAGGAAGTGATAGACGTTTCAAAAAAAATAGTAGCAGACTTCAATACACCACACTCCTCTATAGACAGAACAACCAGAGACAAGATCAACAAGGAAATAGAAAAATTAAATAACTTGGTAAGTGATTTAGACCCAACAGACATATATAGGTCATTGTACCCCAAAGCACAAGGTTATACATAAGTAGGCATTTCTCTGAAGAGCAAATACAGCTGGTTCAAAAGCACACGAAGAGATGCTTATTTTCATTGGCTATAAGGGAAATGCAGATAAAGGCTACAATGAGATACCACCTCACAACTGTAAGAATGGCTGCTATTAAACAAACAGGAAATGAAAAATGTGGGAGAGAATGTGGAGAAACTGGAACACATGCATTGCTGGTGGGAATGTATAATGGTGCAGCCACTATGGAAGAATGTTTGTCAGTTCCTTAGGAAATTAAATATCAAGTTGCCCTATGACCCAGCAATAGGACTACCTGGTGTATACCCAGAAGAGCTGAAAGCAACATCACAAACAGACATTTGCACACCAATGTTCATAGCAGCATTATTCACAATCGCCAAAAGATGGAAACAAACCAAATGCCCATCGACAGACGAGTGGATCAACAAAATGTGGTATATACATATGATGGAACATTATTCAGCAGTAAGACAAAATGACCTACTTAAGCGCATGACAAGATGGATGAGCCTGAAGGACATAATGCAGTGAATGAACATGTGGGACATTTGGTGAGACAAATAAGCCAGAAACAAAGGAACAAAAATGGTACGGTCACCTTTAGAAAATGCTTATAAGAAAACAGGGGCCTAGATTGTAAGCTTTTAGAGCAGACACATTAAGTCTGGAGTGGCGATTGCTATTTCTGGATTTTAAGAGGCTGTTTTATATATGTAACCTGATATTTAGAGATAAGATGAAGCCAAACAGGTTGGGATTAAAGAAATTCAGAACATAGGGGTAAGGAAGACAGTGTCTATATTTTAGAATCATACATACTCTTTGAGACCAATGGAAGAAAAGTTTATTTTATCTGGAACTGAAATTTTCTGTAGTGCATAATCTAATTCAACCTATCTGTATAGCTCATTTGAACAACTGAAACAGAAAGCACGGAATAAGAAAGAGGTCCTTTAATCCTGTATAGAATACTGCAATGCCTGGAAACACCCTGGAGTATATTAAGCAGATAATCAAAAAGTATTGGCAAAGTCCTCTGAGGGAGGGGAGAAAGAATATGGAGCTATTAAACCTTACCATCAGGGAATCCCCTGATACTGTGTCAAACTTTAGGACTATCCAAATCAATAGTCCATGCCCTCGAACATGAGGCTTACTCTTGGGAAGCTTACGTAGGTAGCGGAGACGCTTAGACTACCTATAGGCATGCCTAAGAGTTACTTCTGGAGGACCTCTGTTGTTGCTCAGATGTGGCCTCAGTCTCTCTAAGCCCAAATCTGCAAGTGATATCATTGCCCTCCCACCTACATGGGACATGACATCCGGTGGTGAAAGTCTCCCTGGTGATACGGGAGATTGACTCCCAGGGATGAATCTGGACCTGGCACTGTGGGATCAACAATTAGATCCAACCAAAAGGGGGAAAAGAAGTGTAACTAATAAAGTAGCAGTGACAGAGAGAAGTCAAATAGAGTTGAGAGACCACTCTGGAGGTGGCTCTTAGGCAAGCTTCAGGTAGAAATTGCTACCTATCATAACCTGCCAACCTCCAACCAGGACCATTCCAGCCAATCCTAAAGAATACCTAGGGCAATATATGAGATTCCATAATGGTTCCATGCACTAGAGTAACCTTCCAGAAACCTAAAACCTCCAGATGGGTCCCTGGTCCAGATATGTCCTGAATCCTAGCCCAGCCTCTCTAGAACATCAGATAGTTCCATCTCCCTACCCCATATTAGTGACAGATCCTTCCAATATCAAAAACTTAGAATTGCCATAGTCCAAACACCCTGAAAGAGAGGTTTGGAAAGATCAAAGGTGATGGTGGAATTATACATAGAAATAGGATTTAGCAAATGAATATGAATGCTGAATTGTTAAATTGGTATCTCCTTTAGTTTCCAGTATTTTAGCTGAGTTAGAAGTAAAAACTTAAAATTGTGAATTTGTAACCCATGTCAAAGTCTGAAATATGTTCCACAACTAATTGTGGTGTTGTGCTTTGAAATTTATAGCTTTTTTGTATATATGTTATTTTTCACAAAAAAAAGAAGTAAAAAAAGTTGTGATGATAAAAAAAGTATTTTAGCCTCCTATGTTCTGGAGCAGTTAGAAGGAAAAATATGAGAGGATCGTATGGTAGCCCATGACAAACTCTGGGATCTGTCCCATAACCACTTGTTGAAGAGTGCTTTGAAACTATCGCTTTTTAAAATTCTTTGCTGTGTATATATGTTACACTATACAATTAAAAAAAAAAGTTTAAAAATGTGTTAACTCACTGATTTGTTAAATTTTTTTTTTTAATTTTACCATGTGATTTTGATGCATGTTTAGTTCTTGAACTTTAGTATCTGGAAAATCACATGGCAGCTTGATATAGTAGGTGGGCCCCTAAAATCTGCCTTTCAAAATTATGTACATTGAATGATCCTGATCAATAGTCCCTTGAGAATCAATTGGGTCTCACATTTTGTCTTCTCTCATACATGCTTGTTTATAGCTGTTACACTAAAAAAAGAAAAAAGTCCTAGTGCGAAGTTTAGGCCAACTTTGCTCTAGCATTTTATGCAGGTAATCATTACTGCTTTTCATCCTTGATTAAAGTTTCAGTTTGGACTTGGGAGTTGCAAATAGAGTAGAGGAATCCAAGATTATGTAAGGCTCTTCTCTTTAGGATCTTCCCCAGCTTATGAGAACTATACAAGGTCTTTGGGGATAAAGATCCAGTAATTAGCAAAAAGTCACTCTTCCTTGTTTTATGCACATATATTTTCCTTTGAAACATCTTAGGGAAGAATAGCTGTGGCAAACCTGTGTTTGCTGGGTCAAGGACCATGTTAATATTACTAACCAATTAAAAATTAAATAAGTGTATTGGGCAGGCTACAGTGGCTCAGCAAGAAGTTCTCGCCTGCCATACCAGAGACCTGGGTTTGGTTCCTGGTGCCTGCCCTAGCAATTAAAAAAAGGGTATTTCATTGCTTCTTGATTTTACCACATAATTATATTGCCTTAAAACCTAAAAGAACCTCTTATAAAAATTAAAAGTTGAAATATATAAAAAATTAAAGGATGCATAAATGGTTTGACAGAAAGTCTATATATAACACTAAAAATATTTAAGAACTAACAAAACTATGCAATAATTCACATAAAATACAAATACTTGTTCTGTATGTTATATAATTGATTTGTGTGTGATGCCATTGATCAGAAAGGGTACATTTTTGGTTGGAAATAAATACACTCTCTGTATGACAAAAAAGGAAAAGATACATTCACTAGATAGAATATAGGCATCACATTCCAGAAGGACATACAATATGACAAGAAAATGATATTAATATACCCCCTACCTAGGGAATCGTTTTTCTCCTTTTCCTTTATTAGAATGCGGTAGTGTTGGCAGAAACTACCAAGGAATTAACAGTAAAAAGAAGCAAATAAACAAAATGACTGCTGTCAATCAAAGACTCAGAAGAATTTGTAAAAATATTGTAGTAGGGAATTCTAGCTTGTAGGAATTATCCTTTTGTAGGAGGAGGTTGATAACATAAACAAGACACATAAATTTCACTAAATTGTATAATCAGAGATTGTTGTAAGGAGTGGGTTGGAGACTGACTCTCCATCTACTGCACAATGTATTTTTTCTCTTACTATTTTCTATTTTCACTTACATTTTTTCCTTGCAGATTTGCTTTTTTTTTTAACTTTTTTATTATATAGTATAACATATATACAAAGGAAAGAAATGAAAAAGCAATAGTTTTCAAAGCAGTCTTCAACACACGGTTACAGGACAGAGCCCAGAGTTTGTCATGGGTTACCATACAATCCTCTCAGATTTTTCCTTCTAGCTGCTCCAGAATATAGGAGGTTAGAAGGAATAAATATTTTATCACCACAATCAACCTTTTTCCTTTCTTTTTTGTGAAAAAGTAATATATATACAAAAAAGCAATAAGTTTCAAAGCACAGCACCACAATTAGTTGTAGAACATGTTTCAGACTTTGACATGGGTTACAATTCCACAATTTTAGGTTTTTACTTCTAACTGCTCTAAGATACTGGAGACTAAAAGTGATATCAATTTAATGATTCAGCAATCATATTCATTTGTTAAACCCTACCATAATTCCATCACCTTTGATCTTTCTATCCCTCTCTTTAGGGATGTTTGGTCTGTGGACATTCTAGCATTTTCATGTTGGAAGTGTCTGTCACTAATACGGGGTAGGGAGATGGAACTCTCTGATGTTCTGGAGAAACTGAGCCCTCTAGGTTTCAGAACTTATCTGGTCCAGGGACCAATCTGGAGGTTGTAGGTTTTGGGAAAGTTATTCTAGTGCATGGAACCATTGTGGAATCTCATATATTGCCCTAGGTGTTCTTTAGGATTGGCTGGAACGGTCCTGGTTGGGGGTTGGCAGGTTATGATAGATAGCAATGTCTAAATGAAGCCTGCGTAAGAGCCACCTCCAGAGTAGCCTCTTGACTCTATCTGACCTCTCTCTGCCACTGATACTTTATTAGTTACACTTCTTTTCCCCCTTTTGGTCAGGATGG
Organism: Myrmecophaga tridactyla; assembly: GCA_004026745.1. Classification (NCBI taxonomy): domain Eukaryota; kingdom Metazoa; phylum Chordata; class Mammalia; order Pilosa; family Myrmecophagidae; genus Myrmecophaga; species Myrmecophaga tridactyla. Next base: position 6,218 of record PVIY010020697.1, read on the forward strand.
AATTCTTGATCCCACAGTGCCAGGGCTAGATTCATCCCTGCTACCTAGGGAATTTTTTATAAAACAAAATATATTTTATCTTTATAAATGTCAGAATATGCCAATTCTATTTATAATTTACTGCAAAAAAACCATGAATTTTTGAGGCTTCCTTTATCTTTTCATAATAAAAATCTTTCTCTTTGCTTAGAGTTTGAAATATGAACTAATATTAAAATGACTAAAGCAATTTTGAATGATTTAAAGAAGAAAAGTTGCTCCTGGGCAGACCACAGACTTGGAAAAACACCCAATAATCGTTATTATGTCAAACTATTTGGCTGATGTTTTGAACATCGAAATCATTTTACTATAAACAGGGGGACCAGCCAGGGTTAAACTTGGTATAGTTATGAAGCAGTAACTTGTTCTGGAACTCTTCTAATTTGATTGCATTTCTTTTGCCCTGCACTTGCCTTCCCCAGCCAGCAAAGCCATCTCAGTTCTGATCCCATTCCCACAGAGTTTTTCCCAACCAGGAGAAAATCCCACTCACGTGCTGTCTGTGAATTGGCTGCCTGGAATAGCCCATCCTGGAACATTTGAATTAAAAAAAAAAAAGTATTAACTTGAAAAAAAATAGCCTCTAAATGGGTTATTTTGCCAAGCTTGGATGGTAATGAGGATGACAGTTTGTTTCTCCTTTAAACACATAACACTCTATGTAACACACTGTTCTTGAGAAAGAAAAAAAAAAAGAGCAAAAAACATTTAGCCTATATGTTTTCCAATATGTCCTTTTCTTTTCTTTTTTTCAAATGCAAGAACAAAGAATCTTATGAAGAAAGATTGCTTAGGAAGAATTGTTTTCCTAAATGTGTGTGTGGCAAATTGTTCAGCAAATAATTTTTGATTTAATATTTTGCAATACTTGAGCTTGCTATTATAGTATTATAATGACCTTTGTAGACAGAAAGGACTTGCCAAAATCAAAGGTATTGTGAAAAAGAGATAAATGGACTTTCTCCTCCCAAGCAGTTGCAGGAAGTTCCTTTACTTGAGGAAGTAAAGAGGTCAAGCAAAATATCACCTCTGTGTCTTTCGTCAGCTTGCACATTTAGACAGCCACTCTGTTCAACTGCTACATTCTATTTCTGTCCTGATTAACACCTGGATGAATAGAGGGATGAGACAAGAGAATTTTTTCCTTTTTTTTACATTTTTTTCCTTTTATTCATTTTCATAATTGGCATAAATCAACTAAATTGGGCTAGTATTTCCAACTTTTAGAAACGTGGGCAACTAGGAGGACATAAAGGATACAGCTTTTGTTGAGGAAATACAAATGATGTTTTATGGGGAAATATATTTTTTTTAAGGGAAACACTAAATTAAAATAGATGATAAGCATGTGGCAAATATGTCAATGAATTTCAGAAAGTCTATTTCATTAGAAATCCATGGAAGAATGTGATGTCATTACTAATAACAGGTAGTGCCCCAAATTTCTGTGGGATGATTTTCCTCTAAAATTTATAAAGGATTTTCATTCTTAATGGCCTCAAACTTCCTTACCCCAGATACCTTGTTATTGGGAGAGTTAAGATAAGCTTGTTCTTCACTGATCTCCTGAACTGCCTTGTGTGTGAATTTATGTGATAGTCTTTCAACAAGGGTTCATAAGAATACTGCAAAACTAGGAGTACATTGAGCATAATGTTTTCAGAGAAATGAAGGTATATCATCCTTTTGTTGCATCTGTCTTCCTTACTGTGATCCAGTAATTTTAACCACAATTTTCTTTTCTTTTTTTTTAACCTCCAAACTAGATCACTGATGACAACTTTTCAATCTCTCCCAAAGGGAGGGCTCATGGCTTTCTTTTCTCTTATTTATTTCTCTCTTTTTTGATAAAGTGACAATACTCACAATACTCAGAAATAATAGAGAGCTATACTTTATCATCTCCTCAAGTGATGCAATGAATTTGATTGGGCTTGAAAAGTTGGGGAGATATTCAAGAGAAATTCCAGGGGTATCTGGATAGGACGTGAAAAATTATTGGATGTAGAGACATGGGAGCAGAGAACTGTGAGGAACTGTGAACTCAGCTGCTGATGATAATACTATATTAATTGAAAGACAGAAAGAATCAAGAGTACTATACTTGAAGTTTTAAAATGATGTGTCTGTTTTGCAAAATTATTAATTTGGCATAATTACATACCTCTAGGAATAGTTGTCAGCTAGAATTTGAAAATAGAGTATAGAGACCAAATGGGAAATGAATCTAAAAGTACTGATTTCATACTTGTGATTTCCTTGAATCAGAACTTTTAGACATTTCTATCTTCTCAACATCAGGCAAAATGTGAAGGCCCTAAAAATAAGCACTTGAAAAGGATTTAGCAAATTGAAAACTAACACATGCTATATGTTTTAAAAAAACTGAATCCAAGTTTTCCATTAAAACCTTTTGAAGTAATATACAATCAGAATCGTTATTCAAATAGAGGCTAATAATTTTCTAGAGTTCTCTTTGGAATTGACCATTTCTCAAACACTATACCCTCGAACTCAAAAACAACCAAAGTAAAGCAACTTGCCAGAAAGACTGGTACATCAGCACTAATATTCAAGCTGATCAGTTTCAATTCCATGACTCATTTTCCATTTAAAAAAATGTACCTATTCTTTAGAAGAAAGGTGTTTTTTTGTTTATTTATTATTTAATACAATCATGAAAATTGCTTCACACCATGCCTTAACATAAGATCAGTCTTTTTTGTAGGGATTGAACCCATTTGAAAATTTCATTGCATCTTTGCTCTGGACAAACACGCAGAATAAATTGTATCAAACACACACACACACATTCAAATGTATGTATTTAAATGCAATGAAGATGTAGTTACTTAGAAGATTTATTATGCAAAGGACAAGCCCATTACAAAAAATATTTATTGAGCATCTTCTAAGTACACAGGTAGGGTTAGGGACTTGAAACACAATGTAAAAAAATGTATTACAATCTGCCCTTTGGTAAATGTCAGGAGAAAATAAAAGGTAAGTTCAATATAGCATAATGACAGCTAAGATAGGATCAAACAGATGCAAGAAGGGGCTTCCAAACCAGCGGCCATGCCTTTTCTGGGGAAGTAGCTTCTTAGTTAAAAACTTAGACAGCACTGTTTTATGTAATTAGACTGTTAGCAAGAAAAGGGAAGAATGATTCAGGAAGAAGGATTGCATGTTCAAATGCCTGGAGTTTGAAAGAGCGTGGTGAGTTTATGGCACGAAAAGCGCTTCAGGATGGTTAGAACACAGTGTGAGGGTAAATTTAAGGGCTCCAAATGACTATGATTTGGAACGTTAGAGGCCAGCCTGCTAGGCAATATAAACAGGTCATCAAGAAACAACATGGAATTCAGAAGTACCATGATATAATGATGTTCGTGGAATTATTGTGACTCTTGCTGTTGGTTGATAATCAAAGGGATTTAGATTTAAAAATGCAATTATTTTTTGAGCAATTGTGAGGTAGTGAATTATTAATCATTTGTCTGTTTTAGTAATTCAAAGCTAGCTTCTTTGTATTAGATGGCCCAAAGCATAAATATTTCAACCTATAATACTTTTAAAAAACAGTGCAATACCTCATTATAAAAATGAAGGTGAATCTTCTGTGCTTTGCTATAGCTCTATTAACTATACATATAGATCACATACAAACTCGTTCACTATCATTTAACACCTATGTATTTGCTTTCATATCCTACATCATAGGCATTTCCTGCTTTATGAGTAGAGAGATCACATAATTTATCATCCAACTTGGGACATATTTTGAGAGTGAAAAGAGTGTCATTAATAATTATACAAGGGCAACAGGTAAAAATACGAACTTTCCTAGATAAATTAAATTTATGAATTTCCTCCAGAAGAATAAATGTCATATTTTTCAGGCAGGTTATAGTGCCTAAACTTTATGTTGAAGCATTAGTTGGTCAGAACTTCAAAATATGTACCTCAGTTTAAGTTACGCATAAATCATTAAAATTTGGGATTATGTATTAGAATGGAATACCTTTCCTCTATCATTTGCACATGTTCTAATTGTTTATTATTCTAAAGTTTATGGACTACTTTAGTTTGTCTTCTTGGTTTCTTCTTTACATTTTTGTCAGCATGTTGAATAATTACAGGAAAAAATGAAGATGATAAGTCTCTAGTTTTTGACACTCACCAGCTGTTAAGTATGCACACTGCTTTTAAAAGCAGAATCCTTCTGCAAAGCCTAAGAGAAGATACTTCATTTTATTTTATTTTTCCTCAGCTTCTGAAACAGAACTTGGGATCGAGTCAAGTAAAATTGTTTATGGCCAATGAAAAATGAAGCATTATTAAAATAACAAAAAGGGAGGAATTTGAAAGACTTACTACAGAGGAGAACTGCCAGATTGTAGTACTTCCGTAGATTCCTGAACAGTACAATACTAAGCTATTATTTAAGCAGGTGGCACATTATTATTCTTACAGATTGATACCTTTGCTTATTATCCCCTTGCCTGCACACAAAACACAGTAATTTGAATCTAATGTCTGTAAAAACCTCCATTAATAATATAAAGTGTTATTATAACATAAAAATTATCTGTGACCTGTTCTAATTGATTTTTTTTTTTTAATTCACGGACTGAGTTACTCTGTAGCCAGATAGACCAGGACAACTGACTTTGATGATAAAGGAAAGTAATTGATTTCAGGTTTCTAACGTGGCAGTTTGGAGACAGTGTTCTGTCAGGTGTCTTAATTCCCCCAGGTAGCAGCACCACAGGATTCCAGGTAGATTGACAGTAGTCAATGGGTACATGTTTTTCAGTTTTATATAGTCCCATGATAATTAAAAAAGATAGATCTCATGCATGGTGATGCTGTGACTCTCAGATCCCTACTGAATAATATCCAAGGAAATTGCAATGATACATAAGGCTCTCTGTGGTCTGGCTCTAACCCTCATTTCCCCGTTAACTGCTTGTAGCTTGCTCCATCATGCCTCCAACCTCTTATTCCTGCTCTTCCTTCTGTTCAAATGCATTTCCAACTTTTATTCATTGACCCATCCTTTGCATCCAGCAACTTTTAACTTGGAGTAATCTCCAGAAAATCTTTCCTGAGTCTCAGAGTAATTTAAATATTCCTATTCTGTTTTGTTAGCTCTTTTTGTCTTCTATGTCCAATTGTTAGCATATGATATGCTGTATTTGATTTACCTGTTTATATAACTTTCCCTTATTGGAGTGTAAGCTTTTCAAGGATAAGGGACCACTCAATAAGCACAGGTTCTAGCATGTACAATCTAACTGGTGCTAAGAAAATATATACTAATTTGAGCTAAAATGAAGTGTACGTGAACATTTACACTGTTAGTAAACAGTGTAAATTTAGAGGGTTAAAACAGACAATGATTTCTAAGTAACTGGTCCTAGTTAAGTGGGAAGAGCCTGGCTTAGACTTAGATAAACCCATATTTGAATAGCAAGTCCTCTGCTTATTAGTTATGTAACTGAGTCAATTCACTTATCCTCTCAGAGCCTGTTTCCATATTTGCACAAATGAACATGCTAAAAGTTGTGGTAATAATTCAATGAAAAATGTATAGAAAGCACTTGTACAATGTACAGGCTCAGTAAACTCCCTTACCCTGCTTCTTTTTACTTTAATAATTTAAAATTAATTAAACAATTTTTTAAATATTGTAAGAAAAATGCCATAAGGCTGCATTTCCATAGTTATTTTTTGTATGTGTGGATTTTAATAAGTCATGCAATACATTTAGAACTTACTCCATGTTGCTGTTTTTGTCTTTTTCTAGACTCCCTCTCTATCAAATATTGCTCCTTCTTTACTGCTAGGCTGAAATCTCATCTTTTAAGTGAAATCCATGAGTATTAACTGCTAGCTCATCTGGGTTTCCACTGTTTCTTTAACATGATTTCATTCCAACATACTGTATATTATTAAACCAAAACTGTAATCCCAAATGTTTGCCTCTAGTTTTGAAAATCTTTCAGGTTTATTATCATCTTTCAACATAGAGAAAACAATGAAACATACATTAAAAGAATCTCTTAAAAAGCATGAAGTTTAGTTTTATGTTGGAAAGAATAGAAACATTAAAAATACATTATTAAAATAAAAATATATAAATATATGAACATTTTATTATGCATATTGTTTATGCTTTCATAATCAAACTATATTCCTTTGTGTAAAAAATAAATGTTTTAAGACATGGTAAATTATATTATGTTGTATTATATTCATTTGTCCAGGGTTTTTATTACATATAAAACCTGCAATATTTGAACTACATATAATATAAAACTTTATCTCAAATAAATGCAACACAACATATCAGAAATACATTTCTCTTGTTTTTCTACAATACTGATTCATTGCTGACCAAATTAACATTAATTTTATAATATAAAAGTGCCTGCAGTAGCCTCTACAGGTTTCTTTGATTAGCAGTTTATAAACACAAGGAAATAAAAAATTAGTTTAATTTACCTTAATAACCAAATCAAATTTCTGGTGAAAGTCTCTGTTTATTGGCTCCAGAAGACTAAGCTCTGCAGTCCTAGGATGCATATGGAAAAATCGTGGGTAATCCTCAGGAGTCCCTGAAAGACATTGAGATTTCAGCACATGATTGCAAAAAAGAAGTAACATGTGTATCTGCTTTATCTATTTCCTTCATTAACTGAAGGAACAAAATCACATTTTCATTAATAAATTAAGTTACAAAATTATGCAGACTAAGGAAAGCAGACACAAATGTGGTGTACTGTTAATTAGCTTATGAACCAGAGAATGGGAAAATATTTCCTGTCTGCATGGTTTTCTAAATATTTTATATTAAGAGGTCTTGCTAAATAATTTGAAGCTTTATCACATGAGGAGTGATATTAAGTGTAGAGAGAGCAAAATTTTGGATCATAAAATTGTATTGTAATGGTGCATAAATCTTAATTATATCATGCATGGTCTTTCAACATATCTTGTAATAAAACTCGACTTGTAGTTTGTAACAAATATGAAGAGGCTTGGAAATCAATCAGGATATTCTGGACTTATTTTTTAAAAGATAAGAACCCTGCCACTTATGTCACCTATATCAAAGAAAAATACAAGTTTTGATGATACTCCGTGTCTGGGGAGGATGTCGACTAAATGCAAGCATTTCAGTGAGTTGAAATACACTTTTCTCTGCAGAAATCTCCACCAGTTGTATATCTTCCTTCGTGTACTGCAGCATTCTTTCTCCCCAATGAAGAAAAAGTAGGAGTCTATACACAGTAATATATAATGTACACATTTGGCAAAATGATAGCCATAAGAGTAATTATTGGAGCCTACTCTGTGCTAAAAGTTATATATAAGTAATCATCAGTAACCTTGTAAATTCATTCCTATTTTAGATATAGGACTTGGGAGCTTTGAGAGATTAAATAACTTGTTCAAATTCAAAGACACGGACATAGAGTTTGCATTCAAATCTGAGATATTATAAGTGAAACATATCCAGAAATGGGTTAATTGCTACTATTCTTTTATCTCAACTTTGAGACAAGCAGGAAATCCTCCTGGGTGTTGTTATGTGTGGGAAAAAAAAACAGATGAAATATTATTATACCTTGAAAACAGACTTGAAAATACAGATGTCAAAATTGCAGACAAAAGGTTAATATATGATAAGGGAGTCATTTCAAAATAGTCTGGGGGAATGAACATTTGATTAGAGACATTTCCCTATAAATAGAGTCATGCAGAAAATAATATTGGACCCATTCTTATAAATTTCCAAATGGAGCAGACATTCATGTACAATAAACAATGAAACAATACAAGTGCTAGTAATAGATTGAAAATGTGGATAAATTTCACTCTAATACGAGAATGAGCAAATCTTTACTATGACTCAAAACAAAAACAGTAAGGGAAAGGAGTGGTTACTTTGCATTAAAATATTTGCATGACAAAACACAATAAAGTAAATAAAGAAGTGAAAAGTTGGGAACATACTTGCTGTATTTACAAAACATCCATATCCCCAATATGTGTTAATTTATAATATTAGAGGAGGAAAAGACCAACAACAAATTTTAAAAATTGTGGGTGGATGGTGGGCGAGAACAAGAGAAAGCAAAGAACTCACAGAAAGAGAACTCTAAGCAGCCCAAAAGGTTGTTCAACTTTACACATAATAAGCTAAATTCAAATTAAATCCACACTGAGTTTCCATTTCTTACTAAATCGGCAAGGTCCAAATTGGAAACCAGACTACTGGCGAGGGTGTGAGGAAACAGACACTATTGGAAATTGCTAGATTTAATTAATCATTTTTACAAAATCTCTTATGGGGGATTTGGCATAAACTAGCAAAACTATATCAGTATTAACACTTTGACTCAGAAATCCTATTTCTAGGAAGTTTTTGCATTATAGTAACAAGATAAGGAACAGCCTATCCATCAATAGTTGCCTGGCTGAAAAAAATGAAGGTATATCCTTAAATGAACTATAATTCAATTACTAAAATGAATGATATCTTTACATATCACTGTATAATTGTCTCCAGATAAATTAAGTGAAAAAAAATTGCATAAAAGTACACATGGAATGGTAATTCTTAAATAAAGGGGTAGATATACATATAAAATATATAAATATAGGTAAGCAAATAAATATTTATTTAAATGTATTGTATACTAAAAAGGGAATACACATGGATATTTTTGTCATTAAAAAAAAAATTTTATTACACTCCATATCCACCAAACATACTCTCCTCCTTTCCTCTCCCCATCTCTTGGTAACTTCTAATCTACTTTCTGTCTCTGCAAACTTGCTATTTCTGAAAATCTCTTATAAGTAACCTCATACAATATCGTCCTTGTGTATCTTATTTGTTTCACTGAATATATGCATATTTTTAAAAAATGAAAGATAAACCATAATATCGAAAAAATAGTTCTATATGGCAGAGAGAGGGAATAAGTGAAGGCAGGGATTGACCTTAGATCACTTGTTTTGTGAATTTAATTTTGGATCCATGAAAATATTATACATTATATTTTTAAAATTAATTTAAACAGCTCTTAACAAATAAAAAGTAAAATAAAACAAACCAATCTGTGTTTAGTCAGTTGGTGGTGAAAGCACACACAGTAATGAACTATCCCACTTTTAAAAGATAATAACAACATTACATCCCAGTGGAATATAACCTAAGAACAGCAGACTTAAAAACATTTTAATTGTATATAATAATCATATCTTTGTTGGTAGTGTTAGTGTGTATATTCTAAGATGATTTTGGGAATATGTTGGGGCAAATAAAGTGAGTGGTATAACATATATAAATATATAATAAAATGTGCTATTCTAATTTTATAATTTTCAGTACTGAAATGTGAATTCTTGGTAAGGGAAAGTAGGAGATCCAGATATAAGATTAAAGAGTGAAATTAAAAATGCCATAGTGTGGAACTTGAATTTGCAATTAAATATGAGCTTAAGATGTATTTTATCTTAAGAAATAAAAATATACTCCCTAGCGCTAAACACTAGAGAAAAGAAAAAACACTAAAAACTATTAACCAGTATTAATGAATAGTATTAGAGTTCAGATGTAGTTTTGAGCTATCATTCACAACTAAGAATAATCAAGGTTTCTAAAGTAATTAATTCCAGGCTCAGGACAGAAAATGAAGAAAATAACTAAGAAACGTCTCATCATGTCAGAGAACAAATAAGCTACGCAAGATTAGAAAGCCTGTACCAAAAGTTCTCAGAAGCCAACAGGAAGAAGTTTCCCTTGTCAAAGATAGGGCAAGTTGAACATCGATAAGGATAATAATATCTGTAATGAATTGAAGTAATTCCAATGTGTTTTACTTCATAAGTTCATAGTGAGTCTTTAACAAATAAGGCCTGCTAGACCATCTTTGGAGTATGCTAGAGAAACATCTTCAAAATTTCAAAGCAATGCCACATACTTGATACTTTTTCCATGGGACATGTAATACTGGGTAGACAAATAATAGACAAAGAAAGCTTCTCTTCATAAAATTATTCAAGCTATAATGGAAGAACACGTGAACGAATTAGAATGCTATCATTTGCAACCTCTTATACAATAATAGATCTTGACATTGAGCATCAATACTTGCTAAAATCACAAAGAGGAGAGACACCACATATTTCTTGCCTCTCATTGGAATATTTAACTCAATATCACCTATGAAAAGGTTTGAAAAAAAAACCTGAATCTGGTTAAGCATCTAGATTTATAGGAAATAAGGGACAGAACAACATGTAAAATGATACCAAGGGAAACTCCCAAAACAAAAAGTTGACTTTTTCAAAAAATGAATCATTAGGGAAACATTAAAAAAATGGAAATCATTAAAATGAAATGGAATCTATATAGATTAAAAGAGACTTAAAAGGATGTCAATCAACTACAATATATGAACCTTATATGAATTCTTAGCTCCCCTCTGACTGAATATTTGATAACTTTAAAGTTCTTGTTAGGTATAATTTAGCTTGGGTATGATGTTGTGTGATGTTTTAATAGGAGATACCTTAAAGAGGTTCATAATAAATATTTGTTTATAAAAATGATGATATCTGGGATTTGCTTTAAAATAATATGAGGGAAGAATTGGATAGGAATCTAGATAACAAGTTGGGCTAAGTGTTAATAGTTCTAGAAATTAAGTTATGATAAAGAAGGCTTATTATACTACTTTCATTTATTTTCTCTGTGTTTGCTTTTTTAATAAAAATGTTTCAATTGCAATACAATTTATGGTTAGCTTTGCCTGGGTCTTGCCATTGAACTCATCATAGTAGAAAGGAGCAGTGTACATGGAAGGATAAACAACAGCAGTGAGCCTGATAGAAGCTGGTTTGGGAAAAGCTTTTCAGGTCCCAGAGAGTAACATTTATTCTAGAAGTTAACATGTATTCTGTGGTTACCATGGGGAAAACATCATAATCTTCTTATTTATACATGTCTTACCTCATATAAATGTCAGTCCTATGGGAAAGGTTTTTGTTTGCTCTGTGAAGAAATTAATACTCAGAGAACTTAAATAAATATTCTAAATTATCACAACTGGTAGGTGACTGAGCCAAGATTCAAACCCAATTACAGAATGCAAACTCTTTCTTATTATGTCATACATCCTGTGCTCCCAAAATTAGATATTTGGGTTTTGTTGACCTTACCTTTGCAGAAGGCTGATTTTGAGACATTATTATAGAATAATGAGCAAAACGGAATTATGAAATAACAGGGCAAAAGCATAACTGACAAATTAAGAATAAATCTCCTGGTACAAAGAGTAAAGACAATTTCATTTTATATTACTTTATTCTATAAAAGTACAATGCTTTTCTGATGAATGATAAGAACATGAATTTTGTGTTTTCATTATACGCAAATGTTTACAGTCAACAGAAGTTGCTCCATTGAAAGTTATTTGATTGCCTGAATTTAGACATAAAACAGCTAATAGATGGCTATTATCTCCCACCATCAACATCATAAAAGTATAGTGAATTTCAGAATTACAGCTTTATTATAGTTAACAGAATGAATGGTCATCAAACCGTTATGATTATATATACTAAGAAAATTCTACAATTCTACCATGAAGCAGTAACCTAAATTAATCCCTCAGTGAAAAGATTACAATGTTGAATATTACACTTTCTCTTTTTAACATTTACTTACATTTTATTTTCTTATATTTGGCAAATTAGCACTTCTTATGAGAGCACAGGTTGGTTAGGGTTAGAGAAATTATGCTGGGGTAAAGAAATTAACTAGCTCACATAAACTGTGCCAGCTTTTGGCCATATTTGTATGAACAAATCCCTTCCCGATAAAATTATTTGGTATTTCATTCATCTTCCATAATGTTTTTGGTAACGTGATATAAGAAAGACAACAATAAATATGAGCTATAGGTTGTTAGGGAAGAAAGGGTTAGGAATGAATTTGACAAAAACAGGAGAGAAGAAAGAGAGAGGACAGTGATGTAGATGGAACGGCTGTGAGAAATAAAATCCTGACATTTAAAGCATCTCTTGAGCAGCTATTAACTCCAGATAAAATGAATAAGTAACAGTTGTTGCCTCTGTTATATACCCATTTCTCATTTGCAAGTTAGTATTCTTTCTAATTATTCCCAAAACCCACATATATGGGGTAGTAAAGAGAGCTGTATTAATATAAATTCTTTCCTAAAATGAGATTTGAATACATTTGACACCTCCGTGTCTGTTATAGAAATAACCTTATCACATCTTACACATTCTTGCCCTTTAAATTCTTAAATAAATTATTCTTCATTGTGCAACTTTAGTTAGGATATGTAAACAAATGCAAAATAATATAATGCAGAGTCCTTACCCTAAATGAATTATACAATATGATTGTTTTGATGAGCTAAAGCTGTAAAAGTATTAAGCAAAAATTCAGAAAATGGATAAATGAGAGTTAGACTTGCCATGGAAGGCTTTGCGGAAAAAGTGAGACTTCACTTGGGCATTGAAAATATATAGGATTAAAGATTTTTTTATATAGGATGTTAAATGGACATAATATTTTGAAACTAATATAGGATTCATGTTATTTGAAATTCCTTAAATATGTAATCTCATGGGCTTATAAATTCCTAAAAGAATCGCTACATATATATTTTGGTAATGAGACAATTTCTATAACACACAGAAAAAATGTAGGGAAAGAAGTATTTTCTCACAAACATATGGAAAACATTCTTATAACACCCAAAGAGAATAAGTTCTCCACATACTGCATTATAGCTTCTTTTGAAAATACAGCCACTGAACACCGTAACATTAGAACCTTGGGCAGAGACTTCTGGCTGATTCTCAAGAGTGAGCTACTCTTCAACCTCAGGAGTAGAACCCCAAGCGCTTTGCTTTGTGCCAAGGCTGATGACTTAGTCTCTATTAAGGCTAGGTTTGGTCATGTGACTCTCTTTCCTTCAACGAAATGCAGGTTGAAGTCTTGAGGCACAGCTCCCAGGAACTTTTCTTATAAGTCAGTGTTGTATCCTTTGTCTCTTTCTTCTTGGACTCTGTTTTACCTTCTGCCTGATCCTCATATGCGATAGCTTGATAGCTTGAGTTTGCAATGCAATGAACTGGAATCATATTTGTTCATGGATGACTCATAATGCGGAATCATCCTGAAGACTTTCCTGAGCAGCACCCTAATGTCATCTCTAGATTTCCCTATTATTTGAGGGAGAAGTGAATTTTTATCTTATTCAAGACATTGTTGATTTGTAGTTTATTACTCATATCCAGGCCTAATCACACTAGTAAACTCTTTTATAATGTGTCCTACTAAGTTTGGGAAATGTTTTTTTTTGTTTTGTTTTTTCTTGCGTGGGCAGGCACTGGGAAACGAACCCAGGTCTCCGGCACAGCAGGCCAGAATTCTGCCACTGAGCCACCATTGCCCACCCTTGGGAAAAGTTTAATGTTGAAATAATTGGGATGCAATCTATACACCTATACAATTCCTTTTTAATTTTTAAGTTTGCGATATAATTGTCATATAACACATTGCACATATTTAAAATGTATAATTTGATTTGTTGCTATACAACCCAAGAAACCATCACCACAATGAAGATAATGAACCTATCCCTCAGGCCAACAGTTTCCTCTGACTCTTTGTTACCTCTCCTCTCCCAGCCATACTCCCATCCCCAACACTGATCATTTTGTCAGTATAGATTAACTTATATAAATGGAATCATTTACACATTATGTACTTTTTTGTTTGGCTTTTTAAACTTAGCAGAATGATTCAGGGATTCATATATTTCCTTTCTGTACATATATAGAGTTAGTTTATCTTTATTGTTGAGTATTATTCCATTGTGTGTATATTATATATATACACACACACACATATATATATACCAAAATTTGTTTACCTATTCACCTTTAGATGGGCACTTGGATGTTGTCCAGTTACTAATAAAGCTACTATGAACATTCCTGTACAAGTCTTGTGTGGGCATGTGCTTTCATTACTCTTCAGTAAATATCTAGGATTCAATGACTGGATCATATTTATAGGTATGTGTTCCATGTTTCATTCACGTTTTGAGATACAGTTCTAGGAATTTTCATGTATGTATAAGTTTGTATAATCATCACATAATCAGGATACAGAACAGATCCATAGTCCCAAAGAATTTGTTTGTATTTTTCCTTTCCCTGCTTTAATCCCTAGAACATCACTATACTTTGCTCTTTTTGAGGATGTTATAAAAATGAAATCGTTAAACATGTTCTTTGATGATGGCATCTTTCAACACAGCCTAAGCCCTTTGAGATTCATCCAAGTATCAATAACACTTTCAAGAAATTGCCAAATTATGTTTGTGTATACCATTTTACTTTCCCATCTACACTGTACAAGAGCATTAGTTACTTCACATCCTCACCAACTCTTGATTAAGTTAGTCTTTCAATTCAAACATTGTAGTATTTCCCTACAAGCGAATGATCTTGAGCAACTTTTCCCATTCTTATTTGCCATCTATCTATCTTCTATGATGAATAGTTTGTTTAAATCTCTTGCCCATTTTGTAACTGAGTTATTTGTTTTATGCTTGTGTTTTCATATATTCCAAATAAAAGCTTTGCTAGATATATATTTTGCAAATATATCATCTGTTCTGTTGCTTGACATTTCAATCCATTAATTGTGTCTTTTGAAGAGCAAATGTTTTTAATTTTGATGAAAACCATTTTTTCTTTCATGCATGTGCATTTTTGCTCAATTTAAGGTATTCTTCTAAGTTAAGGTCATATTTTTTATCCATGTTTTCTTTCAAAACAAGTTTAGCTTTTACATTTAGGTATCATTTAGGTATAGGAACTCTTTCAAGTTAATTTTCTATGGTGGGAGGTGTGGATTGAGGTTTATTTGCTTGCATATAGCTATACAATGACTTCAGCATCATTGGTTGAAAACATAAAATTTTCTCTTGTTAATTACCTTGGCATTTCATATTATTTTTAAAGGTATTTATACCCTCTCAGATTTTTCTAAGAGCTGTATGTATCCATTATGGGTGATTAGATGAGGGGTTGATGCCTGACTTAAAATCTAATCTTGACAGTTGAATGAGTTTAACATTAGTCTTCTAGAGGAAATGTTATTTTATTCCTATTTCTGAAATTCCTGTTTCTGTTTTTTAAAGTGCCAGGTTTTTTCAATACCATAGATTCTGGGAGAAGCTTACGTATGTTCAATAAATTTCTTTTCTTGCTGAGGCAAACTCAAGTTCACTTGTGTTATTTGCAACTATCAGAGTTCCATCCAAGAAAACAGTTTTTAAAGTCTTCAGATATTGGAAAATGGACATCCAATATATTCTAAACAAAGGCAGTATTATCATTACTTCCTTCCACACCAAGCATGTAAATTTTCACATATAAAATTTTTAACTGTGAGTCTGACACAGCCAGAAATATAGTAGAAATAATGTCTACTTGTTGCCTTGGAACTTTATGGAAATGTTTGACTATTCTCCATTGTGGACATACAGTAATTTATGATAAGCCTCAGACAAATGGTATTAATGAGTACGACCATAATTTCCTTTGACAGAACAAAAGCAATTACAACATATAATGTATTTACAACTGAATTTTTAGTGAAAACCCTTTAGTAGCCCCTGAATGATGACTGCCTTGCAGAAGTCAAGGAATTACTGGAAGTATACAAATGTGCAAGGACAGAAAAGTATGTACAAGTTCTAGGGCCCTACAGATTCACTCAACACATCCCATTTGGCAAACGTGAAATACGTTTCATTTAGCTTAGCTACACTTAATACATCTAAACACTCTGCTTCTAGCAAAACATCTCCAAGTCCCTAGGTTTTATCCATCTAGTCCTTGTCTTTATTTAGTTTCAGAGTTAATTGTATTAAAATTCTAGATCCTTGTATTCTGTTTACCTGGTACCCTCTTTTATAACTATTTCTTCATCCATAATTTTAACCACATTTTCCTCTATGTCTTAATTTAACATTGCTTTTGTATCAAATTATCCCTAGTTTCAATTCTATTTGATAGACATTATCTCTAACATCTTGCTTTTCTTTTGCATTAGCTTTAAATTTAGCAACTGTTCTTCTCTTCAGCTATGCATTTTCTTTGTGAATTCTTTGATAATTCTAATTGCAAATGGTAAACTCCCTTTGCCACCACTCCCATGTTTTTCAAATCACTACAGCTCTACATCCATTCCCTTTGCAATGCTTCTTTAAAAGGTATTTCTGATGACTAACATACTCTATACACATATCCAAAATAAAGCTGCAATTACACTGTACCAAAAAAGAAAATTGCAAATCCTCTTCTACTTTCACTTCAAGGAGAATTAGTTACTTTTGCAAATTGTGAAAAGTCTACCAATATTTGTTTGAGTTCCCTCTCATGCATTTTTAGGGCTATGATTGTGAGATGTAGTCTAGGTTTACTCTATCAGAGAGATCAAGATCCTATCCCAGATCTTCTGAATTAGAAACTATTACAAGTGAGGTCAGGAATATGCACATTGAATAATCTCAGGGGATTGATTATCATGTCCTCAAATTTTGAGAACCATCACTTTAAGGTATACAATATTTTTGTATATGTTATATAAACATAAGTACAAAACCAGCAACTGCATTATTGCTAATAATACGACCATTTTTTCTGACTATGCAGGTTATAATCCCAAAATTCATCTTGCCATTCAATTTTCCCATATATAATCCTTGTGATTCTGTCTCATCTATGTGTTTCTTTCTTTCAGTCCCATTCTCTTTCCTGATTCAGAGCCTTGTCTTTCATACTTATTCCACTGAGATAATCCTTATCATCTTCTGAAATTCCATTTGCACATAATTGCCAAAGGAAACATTTCTAAAATGCCACTTTCATCTTCCAAGTACCTAGACAAAACCATTACCTACTGTTTACTGTGGATACCACTAAAGTTATGGTTTAGGGAAAAAAAAATCAAATTTTTATTTTCAATTGAGTGGAAAAATCTACATGCAATAAAATCATAGATCTTAAGCTTCAATGAATTTGGACTATTGTACAGATTTGTACACTCACCACCCTTATTCATATTTATATTTATTTTCATTCAAAAATAAGACAAAGTGAGCTTAATTGACATTTAATATTGAGTGACGCTGTTGCTGCTTTCAAAATGTCTTAAGGGAAGTGTAGCAGCACAGTGAAGGGGTGATGGCAGCACCCTCCTTGTCTATTTGCTTTCAGCACACTGAAATGTTCATTTTATAAATGGCTGGTGAAAGTGATCTGTTTTCATTGCATTCATGTTTCACTGACCTAATACTGACAAAATAAGTAAATAACTGAAAAACAGTTTACAAAGAACCAAGATTAAAATTAGCACTAATCATGTGGGCACAACTGAACACTAAAGGGGAGACTGAGTGATCACTTTCCACGCTCCCTGGTGAGAGGACTTCGTCTGCCAGCATATGAGACCAAACCCACAAGGATCCATGCAGATTTAATGTGAAACTGATCTGCCAATTTTGAAACGATTAAGAAATCTATATAAAATTGTGGATTTATATCTGCTATGATCAATGATGATCAGTTCTCTAAGCAGATACTAGACTTTGACATTTGAACTAATGATATTAACACAGGTATAATTTTTTTATATTAGGATGTGTACTCAAACATTTTCTTTTAACTATGGTTTGAGGAATCAAAATGTATGTAACTATCATCAAGTGAACATGCACACTCAATCTTGCCTAAACTTACATTTAAATCTTATAATTCAAAGCTCTGTTGCATGAACCTTCTGATCTCTTTGAGTTACTAGAAGCAGATCAGAGACAGCCACAAATTATTTGCATCCCATCAAAAAGCAGAGTCAATTTCCTTAGCCCTTGCATCTGGACTAGTCTTATGCTTGCTTAGATGGTGGCAGAAGTTATCCTGTTCCAGGTCTGAGCCCAGGCCTTTGACTGGCAGAGTAATTCAGTGGTTAGAATGCCCGCCTTTCATGCGGAAGACCCCGGTACAATTCCCAGACCATGCACCCCACTCCCACAAAAAAAAAAGATGACTGGCAGTTTTCACTTTTGCCTTCTTGGAGGCTAGTCAGAATGCTTTAAACGCTACCGAGAGATTAAATTCTACGTGGAGAGAGAACCTGAAGGTGAGGAGCTGTCTTGGTTGTCCATCCCCGGCTAGCTCCCAGCTGAATGTCACCATACATGACATGAAGCAAAATCACTTCCCCACCGCTCCCAATCAACCCACAGAAACATGAGATGTAATTAATTATTATCATCTTAGGCCACTATGATTGCGAGTCGTTCACGGTGCAGCACTTATTCCACTGAGCACTTATTCCACTGAGATAATCCTTATCATTATACCCACTTACTTTATGTTTCACCTATTTACATTCTTTCCATGCTTTGACAAATCGGGTTCATCTCCACCAAGACACTTGTTCTGTCTTCCTTCCCACTGAGCTTGATATGTTAAATCCTAGAGCAGCCTAAGACACCAAGCATTGAGGAGTGTAAAATTTCCCATCAAACCCTGGACCATACATTTTTGTATTGTTACTTGAGAAAAAAATAGACTTCTATTTAATTTAAGCCACTGTGCTTTGAGGGTTTTGGGTGTAAACACCTTAGCCTATACCTTTAACAATAGAGACCCTATCCAGTCAATTACTGTAGACAACATATCAATCTATGAATTCAATCTAGCTTTCAGGAAATTTATTTCTGTGATTTCCATATTCATTGCTTATTATTCTTATGGGAAAAGACCCAGAAGCTCAATATATTTAAAAATGAATAACTTTCTAGAAATCATGAAAATATCAAAGGTCTTAATATTCAGTAAGCATGCCCCATATAGAGGGAGAACTACCACCTAACTATGTGTGCCACAAAATCAAACTGCTTTTATGATGAAAGGAGAATACAAATGAGAATACAACAACTTCCCAGTACCCTATCTTATTAGATAGGATAAAGAGTTCCTAGCAAAAGACAAAAAGTAACCCAAATAATTCCCAAAGGAAAAAGAAGAAACAGATTTATGAATTGGTAGAGGTGGCCCAAAATATGAGTCACATGAATGGGAATTAGGAAAGCATGAAGAAAAAGGGTCTTAGAAACTATAATGTGGGGTTACTTCACATTTGAGAGCCCAGAATGTGGAAAGGATTCAGATATAAGCTATATTACATCAGATTAATAGAAAACAACAAAACAGGGGAGAAGCAAAAAACAAACAAAAAACCCTGTAGTCTTTCTTTAGTAATTTTGAAATCTGAAATATATAAAAGAAGAAATTTAAGGCCAAGGACAAGTTTTCATTCCTTCTTTGACTTGGAATATACATTCAAATCTGTATCTTCCTCAAGGTTTTTCTAATTTGTGCATACTAATCCAAGTGAGTTCAGGTTTCTAAAAATTTATTAAACTATGAGCAATAACAAGTTTTTAGTTGCTAAAATAACAACAATACTATCATAATCATCATATTTGTTTTGGACAATAAGGGAAAGTAGTTATGACAATGATACAATATTGACGCCTTAATATGTAAATAGTTTTGTTTTGTTTTTTTTTAACATGGGCAGGCACCGGGAATCAAACCCGGGTCCTCGGGCATGGCAGGCAAGCATTCTTACCTGCTGAGCCACCGTGGCCTGCCCTGTAAATAGTATTTTATGGAGAGATTTTAGTTTGGCATTTTTTACATATATAAGCTGTACCTATTCAATGATGTTCAATAGGTGTCAGTTAATGATTGTTTCAGTTTGCTAACGCTACTGGGATGCAATATACCAGAAATGGATTTGCTTCTTACACGTCTAAAACCATGAAAATATCCAAATTAAGGCTTCAATAAGATGATACTTTGCTCAAGAAAGGTACATCGCATCAGGGGTTTCTCTGTTACATGAGAAGGCACATGATCATGTCTGCTGGCCCTTCTCTCCTGGGTTGGTTTCCATGTGGCTCTCTCAGCTCTTGTGGGTCCTTCTTTCCTGAGTGTCTGTGGGTCCTCTCTTAGCTTCTCCAGGGCAAACTCTGGATTTCATCTCTTAGTTTAGCATCTTCCAGGGCATTTTCTGTCTCCAAGCATCTCTCTCCCTCTGTCTCCTTCACTTGGTTTCATCTCTCTACTCTGTATACTGGCTCTGATATCTCTGTATATTTTCTGTCTTTTATTCTCTTCATGCAGGACTCCAATATAAGGATTAAGACCCACCGTGAATGGGTGAGGTCATATCTCCATGGAAACAACCTAATCAAAAGGTCGCACCCAACAATAGGCTTGCCCCCACAAGACTGGATTAAGAGAACATGGCTTTTCTGGAGTACATAATACTTTCAGATCAGCACAATCAAGTGTTGAATGGACTTGGTGCACTTACTAAAGTTTTATTCATATTTTAATACATCACCTAGGAATCAATCACTAGTTTATTCACTAACATGCACTGAAGACAGTTAAGAAATATCACTCTTGCTATTTAAATATAACAATGGAATAAATCAATGTGTGTAAAGTCACAGAAAAAAAGTTGTATGCCCTCTAGAATGAAAAATCAGAGGCTAAAGTACTGGAGATGTGGATCTATAGCCTGATGGGAAGCAAATGCATTTATTCAATCTTAAAAAAAAATGAATTTAATGGCTCACAACTCTCCTTTGTTCACAGGAAGTCACTAGCAATACTTACTTCAGAAACACACAAAAATCGGTGGTATTTCTAAACCCAAGAAAAGAACAATTTGAAAAGAAACTCAAGAAGACGTTCCATTTGTGATAGCAATTAAAAGAATCATGTATATAGGAATAAGTTCAAACAAGAATGTAAATGATGTGTACATAGAAAACTACCAAAACATTGCTGAAGTAAATTAAAGAACGCCTAAATAAAGGGAAGGGCATTCTGTGTTCATGGATTAGAAGACTAAATATTGCTAAAATGTCAATTATGTCCAAAGCAATTTAGAGGTGGAATGCAATCCCAATCAAAATTCCAACAGCCTTCTCTGCAGAAATGGAAAAAAGCAGTCATCAAATTTATATGGAAGGGTAAGGAGCCCTAAATAGCCAAAAATATTTTGAGAAAAAAAAACCAAAAACAAAGTTGGTGGAGTCACAGATCCTGATGTTGAAACTTATTACTAGGCCTCAGTGTTCAAAAGAGTGAGATACTTGCACAAGGACAGATATATTGACTAGTGAAAGAGACTTGAGGGCTCAGAAATAAGTCCTCACACTGTGACCAATTGATTTTTTACCGGGGTGTCAAGTCCACTCAATGGAGAAAGAATAATCTTTTTAACAAATGGTTCTGGGAAAATTGGATATCCAAACATTAAAGAATTAAAGAGGACTCCTATCTCACACAGTATAGAAAAAAATACCTCAAAATGGATCAAAGACCTAAATATAAGAGCTAAAGTTATAAAATGCTTAGAAGAAAACCTAGAGCGATATCTTCAGGTTCTTGTATTAGGCACTGAATTCTTAGATTTTATACCAAAAGCTTGAGTAACAAAAGAAAATATAGATAATTTTGACTTCAACAAAATTAAAACTTTTGTATCATACCAAGAAATTGAGAGACAACCAATTGAAAGAGAAAAAAAATTGGAACAAATATATCTGATGAGGGTTTAATATCCAGGATATATAAAGAATTCTTACAACTCAACAATAAAAAGACAAACAACCAAATTAAAACGTGGGCAAAAGATTTGAAAAGATATCTCTCCAAAGGAGATACAGAAATGGCCAATGAGCATATGAAAAGATACTCACATTGTTAATCATTATGTCAATCCAAACTAAAACCACAATGAGTAACATTTCACATTCAATAGAAAGGCTACAATTAAATAAATGGAAAGTAGCAGGTATTGGCTAGAATGTAGAGCAAAATATTTTGTGGAAATATGAAAAGGTATAGCCACTGTGGAAAACAGTTTGGTGGTTCCTCAGAAAGTTAAGTATAGGCTTACCTTATGTTCTGGCAATCCCACTTTTAGTTAATTATCCAAATGACATGAAAGCTTGAACTTGAAAGGGTATTTGCACACCAATGTTTACAGCAGAATTATTCACAGCTGCCCAAGGTGAAAACAACCCAATTGTCCATCAGTGGAAGAACGGATAAGCAATATGTGATGTACACATACTGTGGAATATTATTCAGCTTTAAAAGGAACCAAGTTCTGATTCATGCTACACATGAATGAACTTAGAAGATAGCATGTGTTCTAGTTTGCTAGCTGCCAGAAACAGAATGACTTCTAAAAAGGGGAATTTAGTAAGTTGCTAGTTTACAGTTCTAAGGCCAAGAAAATGTCCCAATTAAAACAAGTCTAAAGAAATGTCCAATCTAAGGCATCCAGGGAAAGATAGCTTGGTTCGAGAAGGCCGATGAAGTTCAGGATTTCTCTCTCAAGTGCAAGGGCACATGGCGAACACAGTCAGGGTTTCTTTCTTATCTGGAAAGGCACATGGTGAACACGGCATCCTCTGCTAACTTTTTCTCCTGGCTTCCTGTTTCATGAAGCTCCCTGGGAGGTATTTTCCTTCTTCATCTCCAAAGGTCGCTGGCTGGTGGACTCTGCTTCTCGTGGCTATGTCATTCTGCTCTGCTCTCTCTGAATCTCCTCATTCTCCAAAATGTTTCCTCTTTTATAGGACTTCAGAAACTAATCAAGACCCACCCAAATGCATGGAGACACATTTCCACCAATCCAGTTTAACAGCCACTGTTGATTGGATTACATCTCCAGGGAAGATCTAACTATAGATTCAAGCATACAGTATTGAATAGGGATTACTCTGCCTTTACGAAAAGGGATTTGGTTTAAAACAGGGCTTTCTAAGGGGACATACATCTTTTCAATCCAGCACCACATGTTAAATGAAATAGGACAGACACAAAAGGACAAATACTAAGTGATCTCACTTACATGAAATAATTAGAATATGAAAATTCATGGAGTCATAGAGCTACATACAGGCTGCAGTGGTTGCTGAAGGAGCAATCTGCTCCTATACTCCCACTTCTGTAGCCAGCTTGGGAGATTGCCCCTCTCAGTCCTCACCCAGGAGCTGCTGTGTGGGAACCCTGGAGCCAGCAGTTTTGATTTACTTATGGACAGAGACGTTGCTGCAGTGCATAGTGCCTCCCCCACATTCCTGAAGCAGGCCACTATGGGTGCCTAGTTTTTGAGGAGACTGGGGGCTACCCTAGGAAGAAGGGGTTCATAGTGTAGAGCTGATCTGATAATTGGCTGGTGAAAGAGACACTCTGGGTTCTGTTCGCTCTTCACAGAGGCTGGCAGCACTCACAGTGCACATGGGATGAGAGGTGGGGATGCTGGAGTGAGCCACACTGCACTGACAGGCACTCCTGGGCTAGCTGTGGACAGGGGAGGTTGAAACACTGAGTCCCGCAGCCCACATGGGAGCCTGGGAATCATAAATCCCATCGTGTATATATGTGGACTCTCCACCAAGATGCACAGTGCCCACCGCTCACCGCCACCCCACCTCCACCCTTACCACCACCCCCTGCCCCAGAGTTGGCAGTTTTCAGCATGCACTGAGACCTGTGGCCTTGAATGGATTTACATCTTGTATGAATCCTGCCCAGCCTTCTGCTGCGGTAGGAGAGAGGTGAGCCTGTACAGAGGATGTGGCTCTGCACAGAGAAAGGCATATTTAAATACTAAATATCCTTAGTATTTAAAGGATATTTAATTAGATTTGCACCTCTGCAAGCTTGGTTTGGCAAGGAATTACTGACAAACCAAGTGTGGAAGGAAACTTTCAAGGCAAACCAAAGCAACTACAAAATTTTAGAAAAGTGAGGGAAATTAACTTTCAAAATAACCTTATGAAGATAACTGAATGTCAAGAAATCAACAACAAAAAAATCACTAAGCATATCAAAATGCAAGAAGATATGACCAAGGCAAATGAACAAATTAAAAAGCCAGAGGAAACACAGAATTTGGAACAACTAATCAAAGACACATACAAGCCTCCTAAATAACTTCAATGTTGGCTAAGATATAAAGGATATCAAGAAGACCCTAGAAGAGCATAAAGAAGAATCTGGAAGAAGAAAAATAGCAGATCTTATGGAAATGAAAGATACTCTCGATCAAATTAAAATTATACCAGAGACACATAATAGCAGATTTGAAGGGGCAGAAGAAAGAATAGGCAAACTAGAGGAGAGGGGAACTGAATTTGAAAGTATGAAAGAACAAAGGGTGAAATAGATGGAAAAATTTGAACTGAATCTCAGGGAAATTATGGGCAACATGAAGCATGCAAATATAAGAATCATTGGTGCCCCAGGGGAGAAGAGAAGAGCAAAGGGCTAGTAAGATTATTTGAGGAGATAACAGGGAAAAACTTCCCAACCCTTATAAAATACATGAATATGCTAATAAAAGAAGTTCATTGAACTCCTAATAGAATAAATCAAAATAGACCCACACCAAGACACATACTAATCAGATTGTCAAATGTTGAAGAGAAGCAGAAAGTCCTGAAAGCAGCAAGAGAAAAATGATTCATCACATACAAGGGAAGCCACGTAAGACCAAGTTCTGACTACTCGACAGGCGCCATGGAGGTAAGGCAGTGGTATGGTATACTTAAGATTCTGAAAGACAAAAATTTCCAGCCAAGAATTCTTTACCCAGCAAAACTGTTATTCAAAAGATGGAGAGATTAAAATTTTCACAAACAAATTCTGGGAGATTTTGTTAACAAGAGACTGACTCTGCTAGAAATACTAAAGGGAGCTTTACTGGCTGAAAAAAAAGACAGGAGAGAGAGGTCTGGAAGTGGGCACAGAATTGAAGAATATTAGCAAGGGTAACTTAAAGGATAAAAAGAGAGAGAGGAAAAACCTGACATATAAAACCCAAAGGATAAGATGGTGGATTCAGGAACTGCCTTGCAAGTAATAACTTTGAATCTTAACAGACTAACCTCTCCAATTAAAAAATTACAGATTAGCAGACTGGATTTAAAAAAAAATATGAGTTATCTATATGCTGTTTACAAGTGATCCCTCTTAGATGCAAAGATACAGATTGATTGAAAATTAAAGGATGGAGAAAGATATTCCATACAAGTTATAATCAGAAGAAAACAGGAGTAGCTATACTAATATTATACAAAATAGACTTTAAATGCAAAGAGACAAGGAAGGACACTACATATAATAAAAGGGAAAATTCACCAAGAAGAAATAACAATCATAAATGTTTATATATCCAGTCAAGGAGTTTCAAAGTATATAAGACAAACATTGGTAAAACTGAAAGGAGCAACAGCTATTTCTACAATAATAGTTGGAGACTTGAATACACCACTCTGTTTTATAGATAGAACAAGCAGACAAAGAATCAATAGGGAAATAGAGAACCTAAACAATATGATAAATTGATTAGACCTAACAGACATATATAGATCTTTATACCCCCAAACATCTAGATATACATTCTTCCCTGGTGCTCAAGGAATGTTCTTCAGGATAGATATATGCTTGGACACAAAACAGTTCTTAATAAATTTTAAGAAGATTAAAATTATTCAAAGCACTTTCTCTGACTACGAGTGATTCTTGAAATAAAAAAAAACCCAAAGAACCAGAACTTTCACAAATATATGGAGATTAAATAACACACTCTTGAACAATCAATGGGCCAAAAAAGAAATTCCAAGAGAAATCAGTAAATATCTGGAGATGAAGAAAAATGAGAAGACAACATATCAAAACTTATGGGATATGGCAAAGAGAATGGTGAGAGGGAAATTTATTGCCCTGTATTCCTTTACTAAAAAAGAAGAAAGAGCAAAAATTGAGGACTTCACTGCTCACCTGGAGGAATAAGAGAACAGCAAATTAATCCCGGAACAAGTAGAAGGGAGACATAACAAAGATTAAAGTATAAATTAATGAATTGGAGAACAAAAGAAAATAGAATCAATAAAACTAAAAGTTGGTTCCTTAAGAAAATCAATAAAATTGATGGACCAATAGGCTGACAATGAAAACAAGAGAAAGGATGCAAATACATAAAATCAGAATCGAGAAGGGGCTCATTAAAGTGGACTCTGAAGAAACAAAAAGAAATCATAAAAGGATGTATAAGTTTGAAAGTTACTGGAATGCTGTATATCAGAAATGAAACAGGTTTTATAAAAGGAATTACATAAGTTGCAAATTTACAGTTCTAAGGCTATGAAAATGTCCAAATTAAAACAAAGCTATAAAATGTCCAAATTAAGGTATCCAGGGACAGGGACCTTGACTCAAGAAGGTTGATGGATCCAGAACAACTCCGTCAGCTGGAAAGACACATGACGAGGTCCGCTAGCTTTCCCTCCTAGCTTCTTGTTTCACGAAGCTCCCCCAGGGGCATTTTCCTTCTGCATCTCCAAAGTTCTCTGGCTGTATGGACTATGTTGGTTCTGGTGGCTCTAAAGCTTTTTCCAAAATGGTTCCCTCTTAAAGGGCTCTAGTAAGCAGCCCCACCTTGAATGGGTAGAGACACATCTCCATGAAAATTATCTAATCAAAAGTTACCACCCACAATTGGTTGGGTCACATTTCCATAGGAACCATCAGAAAGATCCCATCCAGCAATACTGAATAGGATTAAAGGACTGGCTTTTCTGGGGTACATAATATCTTTAAACTGGCACAAAGGATACTATGAACAGCTGTATTCCAATAAACTAGATAACTTAGATGAAATGGACGATTTCCTAGAAACACATGCCCAACCTATACTGACTCAAGAAGAACCAATCACAAGTGAAAAGATACAATTAATCTCCAAAAACCTTACTACAAAGAGAAGAGCAGGGCCATATGGCTTCATGATGGAATTTTACAAAACATCCCAAAAAAGAACTAACACCATTCTTGCTCACACTATTCAAAAAAACTGAGGAAAAAGGAACACTACCCAACTCATTTTATGAGGCTAATATCTTTCGAGTACCAAAAATGGATAAAGATACTGCAAGAAAGGAAAACTACAGGCCCATCTCCCTAATTAATATAGATGCAAAATTCTCCACAAAATATTTCCAAGTAGAATCCAATGGCACATTAAAAGAATTATACACCACACCACGTGGAGTTTATTCCATGCATGCAAGTGTAGTTCAACACGCAAAAAATCAATGTAATTAACAAATCAAAAAGAAGAAATCACATGATCATCTTGAATGCTGCTGAAAAAGCATTCAACAAACTTCAGCATCCTTTTAGATTAAAAAACACTTCAAGGTAGGAATCAAAGGAAACTTCCTCAATACGATAAAAGGTATATATGAACACCCGTAACTAGCATCATATTCAATGGCAAGAGGCCAAAGCCTTCTCCCTAAAATCAAGAATGAGAAAAGGTTACCTACTGTCACCACTATTATTCAACATTGTGCTGGATGTTCTAGCTAGAACAACTTGGCAAGAAAAATAAATAAAAGGCATCCAAATCAGAAAGGAAGAACCAAAACTCTCATCATTTGCAGCTGACATGAAAAATCCCAAGAAATATATGACAAACTACTTGAGCTAATAAACAAATTCAATAAAGTGCCAGGATAGAAGATTATTGCACATAAATCAGTAATGTTTCTATGCACTAGTAATGACCTAATCAAGGCAGCAATTATGAAAATTTCAATTCATAGAATAGCTACTAAAAGAATCAAATATCCAGGAATAAACCTAACCAGGGATGTAAAGGAACTGGACACAAAAAACTACCAAACATTGCTAAACAAAATAAAAGAAGACTTATATGGGCAGAAAGACATTCCATGTTTATGGAAAGGAAGGCTTCATGTCATTACGATGAAAATTCTACCCAAATTGATCTACAGATTTAATGCAATACCAATCAAAATTCCAACAACCTACTTTGAAGACTTAGAAATGCTAACTATCAAATTTAATTGGAAAGGAAGGGGGCTTTGAGTAGCCAAAAACATCCTTAAATAAGAAAAATGAAGGGGGAATACTTAATACTACTTGACTTTATTATAAAGTCATAGTGGTCAGAACAGTATGATACTGGCACAAAGATAGTCATATTGATCAATGGAATAGACTTAAGCATTCAGAAATCAATTGATTTTTGACAGGGCTCCCAAATCCACTGAACTGGGATGGAAATGTCAACTGTATAGCTAAAGGAATGAAAGGGGACCCTTACCTCATAGCCTTTACAAAAATTAACTCAAAATAGATTAAAGACATAAATACGAGAGTCATATCCTAGAAGTCCTAGGAGAAAATATAGGGAAACATCTTCAATACTAGTAATATGAGGTAGCATCTTAGACCTTATACCAAAAGCATAAGCAATGAAAGAAAAAACAGATGAATGAGAACTCCTCAAGATTGAACACTTCTGTGCTTCAAAGGACTTTGTCAAAAATGTGACAAGGCAGCCAATTCAATGGGAGAAAATATTTGGAAACTACATATTTGATAAGGGTTTGATATCCAGTTTATATAAAGAAATCTTACAACTCAACAATGAAAGGACAAACAACTGAATTATAAAATGGGCAAAAGATATGAATAGACATTTTTCTGAAGAGGAAATACAAGTGGCAAAAAAGCACATGAATAGATGGTCAACTTCATTGGTAATTAGCAAAATGCAAATCAAAACCACAATGAAATGTCTCACACCTATAAGTATGGTCACAATTAAATAATTAGGAAACCACAAATGGTGGAAAGGATGTGGAGAAAGTAGAATACTTATTCACTGATGGTGGGAATGTAAAATGGTACAGCCACTGTGGAAGACAGTCTGATGATTCCTCAGAAAACTAAATATTGAGTTGCCCTGTGACCCATCAATTCTGCTACTTGGTATATATACCCAGAAGATTTGAAAGTCGTGACATGAACAGACATTTACATACCAGTGTTCACAGAGGCATTATTCACAATTGCCAAATGATGGAAACAATCCTTGTGTCCAACAACAGATGAGTGGCTAAGCAAAATGTGGTAAAGACGTATGATGGAATATTATGCCGCAATAAGAAGGAATGAGGCCCTGAAGCATGTGACAACATGGATGAAACTTGAAGACAAAATGCCGTGTGAAATAAGCCATACACAAAAGGATTGATATTGTATAATTTCACTAACATGAACCACCTAGAAAATGTAAACTCAGACTCCTAAAGTGTAGAATATAGAGGACCTAGAGATAGAAACTAGAGAAACGGGTACCTAATATGTACAGATTTATTAATAAGGCCACTCTTAAATGTTTGGGAATGGATAGAGATGATGGTAGTTCATTTTGGGAATTATAAGTAATAGTGCATATTGAAGGTGAATATGATTGAAAGGGGGTCATCTAAAGTCATGTATCTAACTGTTTGACATTACAAATATAAGTTCTTGCATGAACTATTTCAAATATATAACACTTATATAGAGTTAATAATAAAATGACATATGGGAAAAATTACCATATTGCAGGCTATGGACTATACTAAACAGCAGTACCTTACTAGTTTCACACCAATTGCAGAGATATATAATTGAGGGCAGATAAGGGATATGGGATGTTTTGGGTTTTCTTTTATGCCTGGCTGTGTATATCTTTTATTTTTCTCTTCAGATCAATGAAAACTGCCAAAAATTGAGAGTAAGGATCATGGTATAACAAAACTTTGAGACATTGATTGTATACTTTGGATACAATATTATGGTATATGAATATTTCCCAACCCAAACCACAGAGTCAAAAACAAACAAACATACAAGCAAACAAACAAAAAGATACAAGTCCTGGAGACGATGTGGAGAGAGAAATATACCTATTCAATGTTGAGGTAGGGAAGTAGAATGGTGCAGCCCCTCCATAGGGTAATATAGTAGATTCCCAGTAGGCTAATTATAGGTTCACCATAGGATTAGGCAATTCCACTACTAGGAATATACTCAAAGGAACTAAAAGAAGGGATACAGATAGATATGTGCACAAGATGTGTATGGTGAAAGGGATCAGTAAAAATAAAATTTTTTTTTCTGTTTGTTATATTTTCTGTTGTCTTTTTATTTCTTTTTCTGAATTGATGCTAATGTTCTGGGAAATGATCATGATGATGAATATGCAACTATGTGATGATATTGTGAATTGCCGAGTGTATGTGTTGGGAATGTTTGTGTTTCTTATAATTTTTTTTAATTAATAAAAAATTAAAAAAAAAAAAAGATGTGTATGGTGGCATTACTCACAATTCCCAATGGATAGAGGTGTCCAAAGTGTCCGCCGATGGAGAAGCGGAAGAGCAAGGTGTAATGTATATATATGATGGAACAATGTGTGGTTTCAGAAGGGAATGAAGTCATGAGGCATGCAATGAGGTGAATGAACCTTAAGGACATTATGTTGAGCAAAATGACAAAGAAATATTATGTTGAGAAACAAAAGAACAAATATCACATGGTCTCATTTAGAAAATGCTCATAAGAAAACCAGGGCCTAGATTGTAAGCTTTTACAGTAGTCACACTTATTCCTGAGCTTTAAGTGTTATTTCTAAATTCTGAGATGCTGTGCTTCTTATGTATAACTTGATAGTTTCCGGGCTCTATAGTTATACCTTTGTAAGACCTAATACTCAGAGTTAGAGTTCTACAGCTCTGAAACTCAGCAATGCTCCACAGAGCAACTGTTAAAGAAGATGAAAAAGAGATCAGATTTCCATCAGAGATGTGAATGAAGCTGATCTGGTTGGGATTAAGGTAAATTAGAATAGAGAGTAAAGGATGATATTGTCTGTATTTTAATACTTCAATTTCTGTGTGAGACCAAACAAGGAAATGTTTATTTTGTCAAAAATTTAAATGTTCTATATTACATGGTATAACTTAACCTGTCTGGCTAGTTCGGTTAAACAACCTAAAAACATGGAGCCTAGAATAGGGAATGAGATCTGATGATTCTGTATAGCTTAATATAATAGCCTGACAGATTCTAGAGTATTTGGGGAATATAATAAAAAAGTACTTGAAAACTCCCTTGAGAGATTGAAGAAAAAATATGAAACTATTAAATTTCTCTACCTGGGAAATTCCTGATATTCTCTCAAGCACTGGAGACTCCCAATTTACTAAGCCCTCAGTCTTGAGGCTGGCCCTTATGAACTTTATATCTGTAATGGTAAGCTAAACCTACTCATAAACATATCTAAGCGTCATCCCCAGAAAACCTCTTTTGTTGCTCTAATGCAAATTCTGCAAATAAACTCACTACCCTCCCCCTTTCAGGGATGTAAGTCTCCCTGGTAATGCAGGATATGATTCCCAGGGATGAGCCTGGCCGTGGCATCGTGGGACTAAGAATACCTGCTTGACTAAAAGGGGGAGTGGAAACATGACAAAATAAGGTCTCAGTGGCTAAGAGATTCAAATAGAGTCAAGAGGTCATTCTGGAGGTTATTCTTATGCAAGCTTCAGCCAGATATTACAAATTTGCAACAGTATACCAAGTCCTAACCAACAGTGTTCCTGAAAACCCTAAAGAAGGCCCAGGGCTCTATCTAAGGCTATAAAAATTTTACTTAAGTTTATTTTTCAGAAACTTAAAACCTTCAGTTTGCTCCTATGTCAGATAAGCTCCAAAACTTAGAAGAATCAGTCTCTCCCAGAACCCCAAACAGCCGCATTATCCCACCCCATAATGCCAACACCTCTTTTTAACATGAAGAAGTTAGAATAATCACTGCCCAAACATCCCTGAAGATTGAGAGAATGATCAAGTGAGAGGGAGGAGTTGTAACAGAGAACTTAGGATTTAGCAAATGATTATGACTACAGAATAATGATATAGCTATTTCTTTGGTTTCTAGTGTATTAGAGCAACCAGAAGAAAATACCTGTCATTGTAGAATTGTAAGCCATTTACACTTTACAATTTTCTCTAAAGATAGTTAGATTGTACTTTGAAATTTATCACTTTTGCGTATATATGCTATATTTCACAATTAAAAATGTTCATATATATATATATACACAGTAAACACAGGGGTCCTGAGACTGAGGAAAAGGTCCCAAGTTCCCCTCAGTGGTAGAGTGGGAATGACCCTATTGGTTCAGGAATTTCACAAGTGGGACCACTTCTGTACTCCTTTCCATCCCCAGGTGGGCCCTGGTGGCCATGGCACTGGGAAGGTAGCTGGTGTGTGTGCAGAGCAGGACCTAGTGGTGGCCCTGGTTCTTGCTCTTGAGAGCGGATGGTCACTCTCCTGTGGAGACGCTAGCCCACCAGCCTTTCCTTAAGTTGTGGACATAACCACAAGGACTCCCCTGTCACACACACACACCTATCCCAGCTGGATTCATGAGCAGTGAAGCAGCAGACTTTGCTTTGGGTCATGACCAGGTATAATTGGTAATTCTACCTTTCTCCTATAAATTAATTCTTGTCAACTCCTTGGGATTTGAAGAGAAAATGCCTGGTGTCATACCTAGTGAGAGAAGTAGTCCATGAAAGAAAAACAGACTTTCTTTGAAATTTTTCTGAAAAAGGAAACTAAGGGAGTTTTAGATTTCACCAATTCTCAAGAAAATGAAGAAAAAGTGTCTGAATTTAGAAGATCTGAAACCAATCTAATTGTTTCTGCAGCATAGTTCTCTCCCATAAACTGTGGGAAGAGAAAGGACTTGCTACCATATGTGGGCTTGAATAATCTCAACAATACTTATCTTAATAGTATACTTCAGGTATTAAATTTTTGTCCTGGTTTTAAATCTGGACTGAAGCACTTATTTAATATTATTTCAAGGAAGAAAGAAGCCTTAAAGGATGAAGTCAATCAAAAAAACAGATAAAGGAAAATTGCAAAGAGATTCTTTGGCAAGTTATGAACTAATATGTAATTTACAGACCTTAATCATTTGAATTGAATAGCATCAGGCTGGTTTTCTCTTAAATCCAAAGAAATATCCTGATGAATTTGCTACTGAGCCAAGGCAACTGCTTAATACACTCAGGTGTGGAGCAAATAGGTTTTGAGTTCATGGAGAAATTATTTCAAGGTCAACTGATATTAAGAACTGGTTGCTTGGAATGTGAAAATTTAACAGAAAGAAAAGATTTTCAGGACATCAGTCAGTACAAGAAGAAGAGCTTCACAAAGTAGAGGCTTTGGAAATTTCTCCAGAACGAAAACCAGAAGTGAAGATACTGAGATGGGCAATTTCACAGTTTGTTTCAGCGGAAAGGAATGTAGGAGAGGTTGAATATTTCCATGAAAATTGCCATCATTATAGTAAAGCAAAACCTACTGTTTGACAAAATGCCTGGAGTTATAACCATGCATTTGAAGTGTTTTGCTGCTAATGCTTGGAGTTTGATTGCTTTGGTTGTGGACTTTTCAAGATCAACACTCATTTATTGACATCCCTTAAATTGTTGCTAGAAGAATGGATCACAAAGCCAACCAATGACAGGCATGGATTATTTTCAGTTGTGATGCATAGTGGCATTACCAAGCGTAGTGGACATTCCACTGCTTCTGTTCAAGTCATTGACCTTAACAGTTTAGAACTAGGTAAGGGAAATTTTGTAGTTGTCCAGAGGTGTGAATTAGATAAGCCCGAACCATTGAATGGGGAGGAAACAGGGAAGTGGTTGAAAATTATGATGAAGTATCAATGAGAGTCAGTAGAAATGCAAAGCCAGGTAAAGTTTTTTTCTTTTTTGGCATGGGCATGTTCTGGGAATCCAACCCGGGTCTCCGGCTCGGCAGGTGAGAATTCTTGCCACTGAGCCACTGTTGCACCGCTCCCAAGAAAAGTTTTGAACAACAACAAAAAGACGTAGAAACCATTGGACTTCTTGGAGGTCAAAAGAGCAAGGCAGATTATGAGCAACACAACAAAACGTCTAAGCCTGCGAAGGTCGCCAGTACAGCATTTGCTAAAAATAGAAATTCGGAAACTAACAATACTAACGGGACCCATGAATCTGATAGAAAGAAGGAATCCATTAACAAACAGGCATTAACATTAATGGATGTAAGAACAAAATTTCATATGTAGTGCTACGCTTAAAGGAGTATGAAGAGAAGTAGTTGCTTTTTGTTGATTCTGAAGTGAAAGTTACTCAAGAGAAGTTTTGAATTATCTTTCCCTTTCTACGTCTCCTAATCTACTCATTTGTTATTTTATAAGAAATTATAGAATGGGTGTATTTTCCTTATGTATATATTAAGCAGACCTGGACAACCATTGATAAGTGTAATTATAGCAAAGAGCCTTTAGTTTATCTTTGGAAGCTACTGGAATTGTTGGTCTCTCTGGGTTTTTATAGAAATAGTGAAATTTGAATTGCTGAAAACCATGTTAATTTTTAGAATTCACTTTCCTTATTAGAGACTAGTGATGCATTAGCTTCTGGGAACAACTTGTACAGATTCTTAAATGAATAATCCAAAATCGAAGCATTTAAACACTTTTGAATTTACACCTATCTTTTGTATTTGCCTTTTAAAATTAAGTGCTTGTATTTGTACTCTCTATATTTTGGAGTAATTGTCCACATAATGTTTATAGGTCCTGTGGTTTTTCAGCTAAGAAGGAGAATCTCATTCGGTACATTTAGTTTTTTAACACACATGTGAAGGCAAATCTTTGATGGGTTGTATCAGAGGCACAAGGAATCTAGATGTGTGTATTCACAATGATGTTTATTTTGTTCCTTGAAACACCTTGAAAGTGTCTTAGAAAACCTGGACAGTCCCCTCCTATCTTTAGAAGAGTTTCATATGTATTCATGAAGATGATTCTGTACTCTAATAAATTAATCTTCTGGTGTATGGACCAGTCTGTACCTCTTCAGAGTTATATCCTGAAGTCAAATGTAGTACAGGTTCTGACCTTAAATTTACCTTTTTTAAAAAAAAATAGGAGGTCAATAAAATTCGAATTGCTTAACTATGTAGACAAATAATAGGTGTGTGTGTATATATTTACACACGTATATATATATACAGACATACATATTATTTTATATATACATAATAAACATGCAGAATTACCTTTAAAATATATGTGTGTGTATGTGTATATGTATATAGGTGTAAACACATAGGAGGAAGGGAAAAAATCTGGTAGTATAATCTCACCAACTGGCTTATTAATAAGTGTGTAGTTTTAGGGAACAGAGTCCTAAAAGAAAACTACTTAAATTTTCTTTAGAGACGCACTTCTAAGTAAGACACAGTTTCATGTTTGGAGATAGCCTAATATTTGTTGGCTGATAGGTCACGACGTGTGTGTATGTATAATGCACACAGCTAGATGCATGGGGGCAGGAAGGGACTGAATTCCATTGAGCAGTTATTTTTCAAGCACACTTCAAAGCAACCCTTTCTTCATGATGTGATATATGGCCCCTCTTACACACGTCTGTCTCTTTGGAGGCTATAAACCATGCAAATCAGCAACATCGATGTTTTAGCAACAGCAATTTGAGAAGAACAGCATAATCAAGATTCTAATCATTTTTTATTTTGGTACAAATTAGTAGCAGCTTCTGTGGAATTCTGCGAGGAAAAAATTAACCAAGAGTGTAATATATTGTGTGCCCTTGGGCTGAGCATAATCTTTATCCTTTTCCCATATGGCTCCAAATTAGCCATACTTAATTCAGTCATACATCATCAGAATTATGTACTTGTATCCAATCAATGATAAAATGCCAGTAGAATGAAGAGTCTAACTTTTTCATTTAATTTTTAAATCTGCTTATTTTAGAATTATTTATAAAGTGACAGAGGGAAAGTACCGATATGCAGATTAGTGTTTTTTCTTTTTTTTTTGAGTTGCTTAACTTCCACAAAAGTTTTTCCATTTATCCTTCTACACATTTCACTATAAAAATTTTGAAGGAGAAAAACCCCAAATTGTTATTATTTTTTAATTAAACATAAAAGTAACAATCATGTCCCAGAAGAAAATCTTTGTTACACAAAGTATTTCCATTGATTTGAGAGATTTCTGTTCTTCTGCATGTTTCAAGGGTGATAATACATATGGTAAAAAGTTAGCAGATACAAACCAACAAGGATGGAATACAGGATTCCTGGCTGATCTGATGGTGGCTGAATATTTCGGTCCTGATCAATGGCTTGGATTGGTGGAGTAACAATGATGGGGTTCAGTTCTTCCTGGAAAAAAATCAGAGAGTTTAGTTCATTTTATTACTAATACCTTATGAAGCATGGACACTAAGACTGTTACAAGTTTGGATAGCTAGATAACATCTGGGCCTGAGTAGTTAAATTCAAGTTTCAAGATTTTACATCTAACACTTGAGAATAGAAATGTTGACTCTGATGAGGGAGCAAGCTGTACTCAAAGCCAGCATGAAAAGACATAGGAATTACATACATGGGATATTGTATTGAGAATTGCTTCTAAATGGAAAGCAAGGAAAAAAGAAAATTTTTGAATCTTCCTAGGGCATTTTATCAAAAGAAATACAATTCCATCAAACAGTTTATGAGGTACAGTTTTCTCTTTCACTTTAAATAAGAATTATAAGAAGATATATGTTATTTTCTTCCTAAGCCATTCTTTAAGTTTCACAGAAATTATGTTAAAATTAAACTTTAAAAAATTATAATGTAATTCAACAGAAATCAGTCACAGCTTTGCAAATTTCAGATAACTTAAAATTAACTACCTATATGCAGTTATGTATTTTTAATTTATGATGATCTGCAAAAAACTTACATTTAAAATTATAATCCAGGGTGGGCCAAGGTGGCTCAGCAGGCAAGAACGCTTGCCTGCCATGCCAGAGGACCCGGGTTCATTTCCCGGTGCCTGCCCGTGTTAAAAAATAAATAAAATAAAATAAAATAAAATTATAATCCATTTCTATATGTTTTCTATGTAATAATACGAATACAATAGTTTTTATGCAGTTCCCATTTTGATGCCCAGCTGGTATCCTGTTCAGCTACTAGGATTGACAATTTTCTTTTTCTATAAAGGGCCAAATACGTTTAGAGTTTGCTGGCTTTCAGTTCTCTGTTGCAGTAACTGAACTCTGATGCTAGTACAAAAGCAGCCATAAATAATACATAAATAGTGGGCATGATTGTGTTGCAATAAAACTTTATTTACAAAACTGGTGGTCAGTGGGATTTGAC
>PVIY010020698.1:0-43597 GCA_004026745.1 Myrmecophaga tridactyla
AGTCTATGTCTTTTGATTGGGGAGTTTAATCCATTAACATTTAGTATTATTATTGTAAGGGCGTACTTTCTTCTACCATTTTCCCTTTTGGATTTTATATGTCGTATCTAATTTTTCTTGTTTTTATCTTTACTGATAGTCTTCATTTCTACACTCTTCTCCATAACTCTCTCTCCTGTGTTTTCCTATCTGTCTCTAGTGCTTCCTTTAGTATTTCTTGCAGAGCTGGTCTCTTGGTCACAAATTCTCTCAGTGATTTTTTTGTATGAAAATGTTTTAATTTCCCCTTTATTTTTGAAGGACAATTTTGCTGGATATAGAATTCTTGGTTGGCAATTTTTCTCTTTTAGTATCTTAAATTTATCATACCACTGTCTTCTCATCTCCATGAGAAGACAGTGCTGCTGAGAAATCTACACATAGTCTTATTGGGCTTCCTTGTATATGATGGATTGCTTTTCTCTTGCTACTTTCAAAATTCTCCTTCTCTTTGGCATCTGACATTCTTACTAGTAAATGTGTTGGAGTATATCTATTTGGATTTATTCTGTTTGGGGTATGCTGCACTTCTTGGATCTGTAATTTTAAGTCTTTCATAAGAGTTGGGAAATTTTCAGTGATAATTTCCTCCATTAGTTTTTCTCCTCCTTTTCCCTTCTCTTCTCCTTCTGGGACACCCACAACCCACATATTCATGTGCTTCATGTTGTCATTCAGTTCCCTGAGTTCCTGCTGATGTTTTTCCATTCTTTTATGTATATTTTCTTTTGCTTGCCAGATTTCGAATGTCCCATCCTCCAGTTCACTAATCCTATATTCTGCCTCTTGAAATTTAACATTGTAGATTTCCATTGTTTTTTTCATCTCTTCTACTGTGCCTTTCATTCCCATAAGTTCAGTGACTTGTTTTTTCAGAGTTTCGATTTCTTCTTTTTGTTTGTCCCTCACCTTCTTTATATTCCCCCTCAATTCATTGATTTGATTTTTGATGAGGTTTCCCATGTCCGTTAGAACATTCTGAAGTAATTGTTTCAACTTCTGTATTTCACTTGAATTGTTGGTTTGTTCCTTTGACTGGGCCATATCTTTAATTTTCCTAGTATGATTTGTTATTTTTTGCTGGCATCAAGGCACTTAATTACCTTAATTAGTTTATTCTGGAGATTGTTTTCACTTTTTTTTTTAACCTAGGATTTTCTTGCCAGATGACTTTGTTGTCTATCTGTTCTTTGACATTCAGTTCAGCTTATTCTAGACCTTTAGTTTAGGTTTTGTTTAACAGATCAGATTTTTTCGGTTCTTGTTTTCTTGTTTCTTGCCCTGCCTGTATGGTGCCTTTTTTTTTTTTTACCATTAGGAGGGTCTATTTAGGTATTATAGACCCCAGTCAGATTTTCCCAGACCAAACTGGCCTCCTTTAAGGAGGAAAGAGTCACCTGCATCAGTTTTCCCTGAGGGTGAGGCCCAGCAGGTTGAAAGACTTTCCTATGAAGCTTCTAGACTCTGTGTTTTTCCTATCCTGCCCAGTATGTGGTGCTTTGTCTGCCTGTGGGTTCCCCCAGCATAAGGTGATGTGGTACCTTTAACTTCAGCAGACTCTCCCTGCCGGAGGTGTGGTTGAGATGGAGAAGAGGTTGTATGCTTTAATTGCTTCAGTTTCCCAGACCCTTGGGTCTGAATTCCTTGAGGGAGGGATTCCACCTGATCTAGGCCCCACCCCCCTCCTCAGAAAGGCACAGCCTCCTGACAAGTTCTCAGATATGCTTAATTCTGCCCTTGCTTGGGGCAGTTAGAGCCTGAGAAGCCATTCAGGTGTATCCAAAGAGCAGTCAAGCCATAGAAACACAGCCACAAAAATGAAAAGAAAAAAATAATCCTTTTCAGAGCAGGACCTGCATTCCTTGGGTTTGCCAATCATGGGCTTAAGTTGGTACATTGCTCTGTGTATCTCCAGGTCCTATGAACCCCCTCCTTCCCTTCAGGTTCCAGACCCTTTCAAGTATTTTGTGCTCTCTGATAAAAAAAAAAAAAACTGTTTTTTTTTTTCTTTTTCTGTCAGTTCTGACCCCTTTGTGCTGGGGCAAAAATCAGCAACATCAGCTTTCACTTGAGGTTCAGCAGAGCTGGGGGCCTATTTTTAGTGTCAGAATTTGTGAATTAATTCCACAAATTGGAGCTTGGGGGCGGGCCACGGTGGCTCAGTAGGCAAGAATGCTTGCTTGCCATGCCAGAGGACCCAGGTTCGATTCCCAGTGCCTGCCCATGTAAAAAAAAAAAATTGGAGCTTGGAAGAGCTCAGCCCCTTGCTGCTTGTAAAGTCCCTTTCATTTCCCCTCTGGGAAGTAGCCTGTAGGGGAGGGGCAGTGGCCACAGCTGGTGGACTCACAGTTCTGGGTGAAATCGCAGCTGGTCCAGCTTGTCCAGACTGGGGTATGCTGTGTGTCTGGTCACTGACATGGCCCTAGCAGTTGTTCTGTACTGTTCCTTGCTATTTACTAGCTGCTCTGGAGGATGAACTAAATCCCACCCCTCACTAAGCCGCCATCTTGGTTCCACAAACATTCTTCACATGCAAACATTCCATACGTGGTTTACAATCAGTGGCTCACAATATCATCACATAACTGTGTATTCATCCCCATGATCATTTCTTTGAACATTTGCATCACTCCAGAAAAAGATGTACAAAAGAAAAAACTCGTACATACCTCTCTCATTGACCACTAGTATTTCCATCTACCCAATTTATTTTAACCTTTGTTTCCCCTATTATTTGCTTATTTTTCATCCATGTTTTTTACTCATCTGTCCATATCTTAGTTAAAAGGAGCATTAGACACAAGTTTTGCACAATCACACAGTCACATTGTAAAAGCTATATCATTATACAATCATATCAGCATCTTTTGAAGACCAAACGTTTTTAATTTGAAGTCCAGTTTATGAATTTATTTCTTATTTCTTGTGCTTTTTTGTCATATCAAAGAAATCCTTACTTAACTTACAATCATGAAGATTTTCTTCTATGATTTTTTTAAATTTTACAGTTGTTTATTTATATTTAGAACTAAGATTCATTTTCTATTTTCATATATGGCATGAGTTAAAGCTCAAGATTTTTTACATGAATATTTAATTGTTGAAATACAATTTGTTAAAAACACTTACTGGTCTCCTACAAAAGTATTTTGACACTTTGGTGAAAATAAAGTGACCATTTAAATGTATGTTTATTTTAGATATCTCTATATTAATCCATTGATCTATAATGAAGGGCATACTTTATTTATTATCATAACTTTATACAAAGTATTGAATTCAAATGATGTGACTCCTCCAATAATCCTTTTCTTCGAAATTATTTTTATTCTTTAACGTCCTTTGTCATTCTCATTTGTTAATTCCTATTCTCTCTGTTATACCTACCCTTCTCCTTTGAACCTTCTCCCAATCTGTAGGGATCTTTCAGCAATGTCCATTCTGACTTTTTCATGTTGAAAAGGGATGTTGTCCTAGTGTGCTAGCTGCCAGAATGTGATATATCAGAAATGGAATGGCTTTTAAAAAGGAGGAATTTAATAAATTGCTAGTTTATCATTCCAAGTCTGAAAATGCACCAATTAAAGCAAATCTATAAAAATGTCCAAATTAAGACACCAATAAGAGGTTACCTTCACTCAAGAAAGGTCGATGAAATTCAGGATTTCTCTCTCAACTGGAAAAGCACATGGTGAACATGGCAACATCTGCTAGCTTTCTCTCCTGGCTTCTTGCTTCATGAAGCTCCCCCATGGACATTTTACCAAAGGTCTCTGGCTGCATGGACTCTCATGGTTCTCATTGTTCTGTCATGGCTCTGCTCTCTTAGACTCTCAAGCCCTTTCCAAAATGTTTCCTCTTTTAAAGGATTCCAGTAAAGTAATCAAGACCCACCTGGAATGGGTGGAGTCACATCTCCATCTAATTCAAGGTTAATACCCACAGTTGGGTGAGTCACATCTCTGCGGAGATAATCTAATAAAGTTTCCAACCTACAACACTGAATAGGGATTAAAAAAAACTGCCTCCACAAGATTGGATCAGGATTAAAACATGGCTTTTCTAAGGTACATAATCCTTTCAAACTGGCACAGGTGTCAGTGCTAAAGGATAGGGTGATGTGATTAATTGATAATTTAATGAGGCTGATCTCTCTGGGTTTCAGAATTCATATGACTTAGGCATTCTCCAGGAATTATAGGTTCCAGAAAAGCAAACTTAGTGCATGGAACATTCATAGAGTCTTAGTTTGAGCCCTAGCTGTTCTTAAGATTCAATAGGAATGATGATTGGGGTTTGGCAAACCATGGCAGTTAGCACTATCTAACTGAAGCTTGCATAACAGTAGCCTCCAGAATAGCCTCTTGACTCCATTAGATCTCTCTTGGCCACTGATGCCTTATTATTTTTTTATGCCTTATTTTATTACACTTTCTCCCACCTTTTGGTCAGGAAAGCATTGTCCATTCCACAGTGCCTGGGTCAGACTCATTCCCGGGAGTCATGCCCTGCATTGTCAAGGAGATTTTCACTCCTGATTATCACGTCCCATGTAGGGGGAGGGCAATGATTTTCCTTGCAGACTTGGGCTTAGAGAGAGAGAGAGAGGCCACATCTGAGCAACAAGGGAGGTTTCCTGGAAGCAACTCTAGGCTTTGTTATGGATAGTCTTATGTTCTCTCCTACAGAAATAAGTTTCATAAGATCAAGCCTCAAAATCCAGGGCTTGAAAAAAAAAATCCAGGGTTTGGCCTATTTTCTTGGGAGTCCCCAACGGTTGAGAGGGTACCTGGGATTTCCCAGGAGGGAAAGTTTAATAGAATATATGTACATTCTAGCCTCTCCCCCTAAACTCAGACACCAGACCCTAAAGGCACTCTACCAATACTTTTTAACATCAGCCCACCATAGTCTGAGATATATCCTAGTATTATAGTAAGCTATACAGAATTACAAGGCCTCATTCTTGTTCTGGACTCCAGGAGTTTGGGCTGCTTAAGTGAGCTATCCAGATAGGTTAATTTAGATTATGTATTACAGAAAATTTAAGTTCTAGACATTATAAACCTCTCTGCCTTTGGTCTCAATTAGTAGGTGAAGGTTAGGGTACACACACACTATTATCCTTTACGTGTATTCTAATTTACCTTAGACCCAGCCTGGTTGGTTCATTTTAAACTGTATATGAGGCCTGGTCTCTTTTTCGGGTACTTTCATCATTACTATATATCGCTATGCTAACTTTCAGGGCTACAGCACTTCATTTGTGGGTCCTAGATGTCACAGAGTTACTGGAAGTTCCAGAGAAATGCCAGCAGATACACACAGAGCTCAGTGTTCCAGTATCTAGAAATACATTTACAACTTCATACTA
This sequence comes from Myrmecophaga tridactyla, assembly GCA_004026745.1. Lineage (NCBI taxonomy): Eukaryota > Metazoa > Chordata > Mammalia > Pilosa > Myrmecophagidae > Myrmecophaga > Myrmecophaga tridactyla. The sequence goes on from PVIY010020698.1 coordinate 5,414, forward strand.
ACTGTTGCTGCCGTAAGGGCTTCCAATTTAGACTCCAGTTTTCTATAAGTATTTTCCGAAAGAGACCTTAGCATATTTTTTCTTTTGTTTCTGGCTTATTTTGCACAACACATTGTCCCCAAGGTTTATTCAGTTCATTGTACCTCTTGATATCCTTCCTTTTGTAGTCACACCATAGTCCATCATATAACTATATCACAATTGGCTGTGTTTTCCAGTCATTGTACCCTTCATCTCCATCCATCTGTTGGGCATCATGGATAATGTCCAGAATACTAATCCTGCCAGAAAGCTCTATACCAGAAATAGAATGGCTTGTAGAAATGGAATTTAAAAAATTACGAGTTTACAGTTCTAGTGCCAAGAAAATGTTCAAACTAAGGCACCAACAAGAGATTACCTTCACTTAAGAAAAGCTGATGCCATCTGGAACACCTGTCAGCTGGGAAAGCACATGGCTGGCATATGCTGGCCTCTCACTCATGGGCTCCATTGCTTTCAGCCCCTGTTCCCTGTGGGGGTTCCTTCCTTGGTGTCTGTGGGCCATCACTTAGCTCCTCCAGCCCAGAGCTCTGGGTTTTGGCTTGCTCAGCAGCTCATGGGAAGGTCCATGACATCTGCTGGGCCCTGCCTCTCCAGATATCTGGGTCTTATACTGGCCCTGTCAGTTCTGAAGTAATCACTCTCCATCTGCATCTACACTAAGGTTTGTTCTAAATATTTCCCCCTTTTAAAAGACTCCAGTAAACTTGTCAAGACCCACCTCAAATGAACAGAGTCACATTTTCATCTAATCAAAGGTCCCAGCCACAGTTAGGTGTGCCACATCTCTGTGGAGACAATCTAATCAAAAGTTTCTGCCTTACAATATTGCCTCAGGATTAAGAAAAGTGACGCTTCCTCAAGATTAGATCAGGAGTAAAGCATGGTGCTTCTGGGATGCATAATAGCTTCAAACTGGAACATCTTACAGTATTCTCACTTGGTTGTACAATCAGCCTCACTCTCAATTTTGGACAATTTTCATTGGTCCATAATTACAAAGAACTGGCAAACACAGCGTTACCAACTCTCAAATCCAAACTGCCCCTTGTCCCTTGTTCCTCCTTCCACAGTTAGATGCCTCTAATGGTGCTATCACTGCTCATTTTATACAAAAATATATGACATATAATAAAATGAAAATGTCATCGTATGTTTACACATTAGATCAGGGTAGGAAGATGTAACCTGGGACAATAACAATATAAAGGTGGTGGAACTGAGATTTATAGGAATAGAGAGTTTGTACCTACTGAAACTAGGTTAGAATTAGTCTAGTCATAGTAGGTTGTTATGAGTATAAGATGCTAAGCAACCCCTATGAAGATACCTGAAAGCTATAGAGAAAAAGAAAGAAAAGGGAAACAAAATGGTTCTATCTGCAGGATTTTCAGTAAAAATACAACTGCTCTAATTTAAAATAAAAAATGAAAACACCTCAACCCAAAGCTTCAGTAAATAAAACAGTGAGGAGTTACTGGCATAAGGATAGAAAAAGGCCAATTAAGTAGAACTGACAATCCAGAGATAAATTCACACATCTATGGCCAGTTGCTTAATTTGGGCATGAGTTTCACTTTGGGATGATGAAAACACTGTAGAAATAGTGGTGGAAGTTACACAATATTGTCAATGCACTTGTCACAGAAATTTTCACTTAAAAATGGTTAAATTGATTTTCTGTTAAAAGTAGTTAAATCAATCATATTTTATCAGAATTTAAAATAAAAATTTAAAAACTTTGCCATACTTTGAGGTAGAAATGATCACTATGTATAAAATAGAAGGAAATAGAGGCGCATATCAAGGTCATCAGAGAAATGCACTGCAGCTGGCTTGTACTCACTTGCAAAAGAAGATTCTGCATTTTACTTCCCAACTATGCATTCAGAAATGTTGCATTGGCACCTTGAAGTTGGCTATGAAGGGAGTACTTGAACTACAGAAATAGGAAAATGCCACAAATCCAGGCTGTTTAAAAATGTGTATTTTTTAGGTGGTAATTCATATTTTAAAACTTTAACTTATGTGTGAGACTGAAGCGAGAAATGTTTATTTGGTACAAATTTATATTTTGACTAGTGCGTTTCCAAATATAATTTATATGGACAGTTTCACTGAACACCGTAAGTACATGGAACCTTGAATAGGGCTTGAGATTTTGTAGATTTGTCCAGAGTGATGCCCTGATAAATCCCAGAGTGATTTGAACAGTGAATAAAAAAGTATTTGCAAAGTCCTTTTTGGGGGAATGGTGAGAAAGGGAGAAAATTCAACTTCCCCGTTTGGAGAACTCCTGATATCCTTGCAAGCAGTGGGGACAACCAAATCAACAGGATGAACCCTTAATCTTGGGGTTTGTTCATATGAAAATTATCCCTGCAAAGGCTAGACTAAGCCTACTTAAAATTAGGCCTAAGAGCCACCCCCAGAGAACCTCTTTTGTTGCTCATATGTGGCCTATCTATCTTTCAGCCAGCGCAACAAGCAAACTCACTACCCCCCCCTCTCTACATGGGATATGACTCCTGGGGGTGCAAACTTCCCTGTTAATGTGGGACAGAAATCCTAGAATTAGCAGGGACTCAGTATCAAGGGATTGAGAAAAACTTCTCGACCAAAAGGGGAAAGAGCAAAATGAGACAAAATAAAGTGTCAGTGGCTGAGAGATTTCAAAGAGTTGAGAGGTTATCCTGGAGGTTATTCTTATGCATTTATATAGATACCTAGAGGGAAGTGCCTGAAACTGTAGAGCTGTGTTCCAGTAGCCATGTTTCTTGAAGATGATTGTATAATGATATAGCTTTTGCAATGTGACTACGTGATTGTGGAAACCTTGTGTCTGATGCTCCTTTTATATATGGTATGGACAAATGAGTAAAACATATGGATTAAAAATAAATAATAATTGGAACAAAAAATGTGTATTTTTAGAGACCTAGTTTGTCTTTACACCATGGGGTGGTCTATTCAAGCACAAAGTGAGTTCACTCCGAGTGATGATATACATGGGAAACTACTCCAGGTATCATCTGATGTAGAATGAAGGGCTTGTGGGGTCCAGAGTGGGTATTAGAACATCATTTTGGATTTATCTTGTCCAGGATGGAATCCTAATTTGCTCATTTATTCAGTTATTGTAACCAGGTTGCATGATGTGACCTAAAGATATGATGAATCAATGTATACATCCTGGGATGTTCTAAGTAGGAATAAAGAAAAGCGCATTACCTGAAAGGGCAGCAGGGCAGGAAGGCATATTGAGGAGGGGACCCCAGTGTGCTGTGCGGATGTAGCCTGATGTTCCAGGGACGAGGATGGAAGGGGATGCACTCAAGGAAAGTCAACAGTGGTTAAGGGAAAGCACCACAGTTTAATGGCGGAAAAGGCCTCTACAGGGAACATTGGACACTGTCCCTGCACCTCAATGATGTGTGCTCCCCCCTACAAGATTCTCAGCAGACATTTTACACAGTTTTCTACCAGATCCACTGGACACTTCAGATATTTTCCAAAGCTCCCCCACTCTGAATGGTGCATTTGTCCTCCCTGTGTCTACATCCTGGTGGTGTCTTGGGGACTTTCCTGGCTGTGCCGAGCTTGAAACAGCAGCACCGCGAGTACCACCAGGATCAATCCAGCCAGGCCCATTCGGATGAGATTCTCCACTGTGTAGTCTTTGTACTTGGAGCCTAGGGGTTATGGATATAGAGGTTACATATGTTAGGGTGGGCTGAAGTCACCCCAGGAGCACTAATATCCACCCAGGACACCCACCTCCCCTTGACATGTCATGTGCCTGTGTGCCCCCTTCCTTTAAATAAGTCTTTCCCCTATTCACTACTCTTGGGGTCTGGCTTGCATTGTGGTGGGCTGATGGTTTCAAGGGTTTCTGAGAACAATAACAACAAAAGAGGGGTAAGTGACAAGTTGAAGAGAAACTTTTCTCTAGGTCCTGCATTTTACATCCTCTTGTTTCTCATGAAAAGACTTTTCTGTGGTTTCTGAATAATATCTCCCCTGCTGTGGCTGGACTTCCTAAGATCTCCTCATTTGATACTTCGAGGTTTCCTTTGATGTTGGTTTATAAGTCACAGTGGAACTGCCCCAAGAGCTCAGCCTTAGTGAGAACACTACTTATTCTTTCCCTACATCAGAAATAACTGTGCTTTTGCGTACATACTTTTTGTTCTGGCACATGGGGCCAAGTAAGCTGAAAGTGCTCAAGATAAATGTTTCACTTATTCAACAGCTGAGGACCCAGTGTCCATGAACGATCCTGCATGTACAGAAGCCCAAGGCATGAAAATCTGGGGCTTCTTATTCTACACTCTACTACAATGGATCTCCCCTTCACCTCCTTGGCTTGACATCTGCTTTTTTTTTATCATTCATTTATTCTTTCATGAATTAATCTTCATATTGTTAGGGAAACCTACAACTAGATAAACATATATATGCTTGTATTCAAACATACACACATATGTATATACAAACATATACACACATAGATATGCATGTATATTTTCTTATAATTGGTGGTTTTATGTCAATAGGTCATAAAGCCAGAATTTTTGCTTTCTTAGCATATGAGCTCAGTTGGGTAGGTCAGTAATAAACATGTAAACACACACTAGATGAAAAGTATTAGCTGGATGTTTGAATATTCCCAAATATGTAGATATATACACACACGTACATATATTTGTCTATCCATTTTTTCTCTCTCTCATCTATCTACCTATCACCTATATATCTATCAATCACCTTTATCTATATTTATGTTTGATTAATCATTTGAAGTATAATAGTATAGAATAGTATAGAAGTATAACAGTGGGGGCAGATCTGTTCCGATCAGCATCCTCAGTGAAAATTCCACATGGAGAGGACATTCAAGCTCATCCTGAAAAAGAAGAGGGAGCCAGAGCAGGGACCACATGAAGTCCCCAGCACATAGCAGCACAGTCTGCAGGTATACCAGATGCCCAGGGAAGGTTCCAGCCTGTTATTCAAGAAGGAAGAATCTGCACCAGAGGAGAAGGTTCAGAAGAGGAGGGTAACTAGCACATGGCAGCTGGCTCCCTCCCTCTCTTTCTGGAAGAATTCTGGAAACTGCTGTGAGGTGTCAAGAGGGGAAAAAGAATCATTTTATTCTATTTAAAAGGTTACTTCAATCTCCTCTAAATGAAAGCATGCACCCCACAGAAATCTATGGTTCTGGTCTACAGACCTGTAGGAACAGTGAAGGAAGTGGTATTTTCAGATTACCTGCACTTAAAATAAGATAGGAAATTCTTGAAAAATATAAATGAACAATAGGTAGAATTCAGTTGTAGTATTATACGATGGTTTGATAGCAAGAAGTCTTTTTTTTTTTTAATATTGGCAGGCACCAGGAAACGAGCCCAGATCTCCAGCATGGCAAGAGAGAACTCTGCCACTGAGCCTCCATGGCCCACCACAAGAAGTCTTTTAAATGTATATCACCATGACAATAAATCCAAGAAAAATGAATTGCTCAGGAAAAGTAAAATTTCCAGAAAAAGTCCCCATTCACAATAAAACCACCATAAAACAGGAAATCAAATTTAAATGCATAGGTCAATACAACTATATGTATAAAATATAAATTTTATGGATTTGCCTTAAAATAACATGGACTAGAAATGATGTCAATTCCTTAAAGTGAAGATCAAGGACATTTTATTCCACCATCATTATCATATGATGAGAGAAATGAGAGAAAAAATTATACAATTTAGGAAACAAAGAAGTAAATTTCCAGTTTCTATTGTTTAATATAATTTTATCTATAAATTACAAGGGCTCATTGGAAAAACTGTTGACTCAAAGATGTTATGAAATATGAAGATGGAAAATAAAATATACTCAAATCGATTTGTCATGAACATTTAGCTATTTTAATTACTTAAAAATATTAAAAAATTACTTAAAAATTAAAAAGGAAGCAATGATTTTATTTATTCAGTATTAAATTAGTTGAAGCAGTTCTTAAACTTAACTGTGAATGTATTTGATTTTTAGGAATAAAATTTCAAATGCTTCTCCATTTAAGAAATAAACCCAACTTGAAAAATATCTTTGAATAGAACAGTTAACATTGAGCTAATTCTCCATAACGGAGGTATAAATTGAAATTTTCCAATGAATATATAAATGAAGTTATTTATTTTAAATTTATAACTCTAAATAATTATAATTAAATTTGTAAGAGTGTATATGAAAAAATTGCAAGAAAAGTTTAGGAAAAAAGTGGAGGAAAGAGAAATGGGGAAGGAACTGACAACCAGATCCTGTCATTCTAGCTGTAGAGGCGATGCAATCATTCCACAGGGGAATGTGAGTCTGCTATGGGTAAATTGTAAATCCTTGCAGGAATGCAGGATGACTAAATGAACAGATGAGACTACGACAGTTGAAAGGTAAAACACGAAATGCCCAAGGAGTATCTGAGGCTGTGTAGACTCAGGTCCAGCCTCCCAGGGGAGCTGTCCCTGTGCAGACCCCTGGACTAAGCACCTCCTTTATGATCTTTTCTCAGGTTGGACCCTCTGGATAGGGAGGGTGAGGCCAGACCGCTGACCCTGTCCACCTCACCATCCTTGGTTCTTAGTTCTCGGATGTCGCCCTCTCCTCTGATCAGCACGGAGGTAACAACTAACCGTCCTCAGAGACCCTGGGAACCATGTGTCCCTCGTCCTTAATATCCTCACCTCTGGGAACAGACCATCCCTGAGTCATGAAAATTGGACTGAAATGTGTTTAGAGATTGGCTCAGGCCTGGGGATGCTGGTGACACACGGGGTCAGGACCTGGTGGAGAGGAGGAGTGAATGGGTGTGGCCCTCTAGCTTCTCCCTCTCAGTCTAGTTGGGTTTCCTGCTATTCTCCCCCAAATATCATTGCATCCTTGTCTCTATCTGCAGCCCTGTCTGATACTTCAGGGATTGGATGATCCAGGGGTACAGGTCTCCAGTCTATGTCCGAACTCAGATGGGCTGGAGCTTCCTTCTGCAGAACCACCCTCTGTGCTTCTTTCATGCAGTGTCTCAGAGCTCCCCTGGGGACAGGGTCATGAACTCACCATCATTCAAAGAGGGGTTAGGAGTAGGGGCTTCTCACCTGAGACCATGAGCTCCAGGGGCGCACTGGACTGAGACAAAAGGTAAGGGGCAGTGCTGCGTGAGCCATAGCACCTGTAGGTACCCCCATGGGAGGAGCTCACAGAGCTCATGGTGAAGTTGGCCAGGTAGAACTCAGCTCGGTACAGGGATCTAAGACGCAGGGCAAGATTGACTTCCCCTTCCTTGGTCAGAAGGAAAGTGTCCATCGGGCTCCATGACTGACAAAACAGGGTCACCTTCTCTCCCAAGGATACCTGGGGGCCCGGCTGAGCAGAGAGGGAGGGTGTTGAAGTGAACTCTCCTAGAGAGAAGAAGGATGGATGAGGGGTTGCTACACTCCACCTTGGTTCTGAACAGAGATTTTACAAGTTTCCTCTCTGAGAACCTCTCAGTTTCCCAGTCTCTCTTTCCCTCCCATCTTCTTTCCTCTATGTCTCTCTGCTTCTCTGGTGACCCCACAACCCTAGTCCTGCCCATGAGCGCCTGGGGTCCCCCACAGGGCCTTTGTAGTCAGGGTCTCTGGATGGACCCAGCAAGTGTCCCCTCACCTGCGATGAGGACATCCAGGGGCTCGCTGGGGTCTGACCACTCGGAGGAGAGGTTGTGTCCACCGTAGCATCTGTACCTGCCCCCATGGGTACTGCTCACATGGACCAGGGGGAAGTTGGCCTGAGAGAGCCCAGCCCGGGGCTGCTCACCGAGGCGCTGGATGAGGTCACGTTCCCCCTCCTTGGACAGAGCGAATCTGTCATAGCTGACATCAGAGTGACACTGGAGCATCAGGCTCTGTCCTGAGGCCACGATGGGGCCCGGCTGGGCCAGGAGGGATGGCTTCCTGGACACACCTGGGGGAGAGACACTGTGGACTGCAGGGGATGGTCCTCCAAGCACCTCCCGCCTTGTCCTGGGCTCCAGGTGTCCTTGTCACACACACTATCTACTCACCTCACCCCATCCTCCCACCTTGGGCTCCCCTGAGGACAAAGCTCCCCTCAAACTGTCTGGGGCATCAAAGACTTTATGGGGCAGGGACGGGACTTCCTCACTTGAGACCTGTAGCACCAGGGGGTCACTGGGTTCTGACCACACGTGGGGTCTGTCCCTGTAGTAGCCATAGCATCTGAACGTCCCCCCGTGGCTGGGGCTCACAGGGAACAGGGCTTGGAAATGCCCAGTGGCGAGTCGCTGTGCATCCAGCGTCCAGGCGCGCTCGTGTTCTCCTTCCTCAGACAGAATGAACCCTCCAAATCCCCTCCGTGAGCCACATTGGAGGGTCACGGTCCCTCCTGATGTTACCACAGGGCTTGGCAGGGCAGAAAGGGTGGGTTTGCCAAAGAACCCTAGGAGAGAAGGAGGAGCTGTGTAAATGGGGTCCAGATTGCCCCCTTTCCCCAGGGTGGGCTGTGATGGTGCGGCATTGAGAGCAGACCCCCTTCCTAAGGGTGGAGCCTGAGGCTGGGACCCCTGCATGTCCTCTCACCTATTGTCACCACCAGTTCCAGGGGGTCACTGTATGCTGACGAGCCAGCAGGGCTGAGATAGTAGCAGTGATACTGCCCTGCATTGTGCTCTGTCGTGTATGGGATGGAGAACTTGGCCTTGTTCCTGGGCTCCAGGGGGCTCTGTCTGTCCCAGGGTGCTGGGCTTCCCTCTTTGTCCAGAAGGTACTCCTCGGCCTCCAGGCTCCCCTGACACCAGATGGTCACGGGGCTCCCCCAGGTGATCAAAGAGCCCGGCTCAGCCCAGAGGGTGGGCTTGGGGAGGGTCCCTGGAAGGGAATCAAAGGTGGCTTTAAGGGAATCAATTGTCCCACTTTCAGCTCCAAGACCCCTGCTAGATTTATCACTGTTATCCCAGATCAAACACATTGTAAATTCTGGGTCAACTCACCTGCCTGCATTCGTGTCCTCTTGCCGAGACTCAGCCCTGGAAGAGAGTCCTGCATGAGATATTTGCACTCTGAAGCCTGAGAAGATCCTCTCCTCCCTTTAGCCTCCAAGCCCTGGGGTCTCTTGGTAGACAAGGGCCTGTTTTGGGGCAAGAACCCTCGCAGACTGGGGCTTCCCCCTCTCAGATCTCACCAAGGCAGAGCAGGGCCATGAGGGTGGGGGTCATGGCGTCTCCTCCCACTGGGCCCAGCTGTGCAGCTGGAGGAGACCACAGTGCTCAGCAGGATGGACGGACATACAGGATATGGCCAGTGGGTAGCTTGTCCTACCTGTCACAGGGTTGTCACAGCAACCCCACAGGAAGGGGAACTGCTCCTCCCCAGGAACTTGGTTCTCATTTCCCTAGGGTGGGGCTGAGAGCTGCAGTTTCTTTGAAGACATTTCAGACAGAAATGGGATCTCCTGACCCTGGCCACTGTCTGCCTGATCTGCTCTCATCGCCATAGGAACAGGATGTCACAGTCAAATGGAGCCAGTGCCAATCCTGGGCATTACCCTTTAGACGAGGGTGATGAGGTCATGATCCTCCCTGTCATAGCCTCCCTCATGGGTGTCCTCTTCCCTCCTTTGACCATCAGAGATCACTCTAGATTCCTTGCAATTGGCCATCATTACATCAGTCTTTGGAGATGCTTTGGTAAGATGCAGATTCTTTTCTGCAGAGCTCAAATCAGCAGAGACACACATTTCACAACTAACTGTGCAGTTAAAGTTGAGTTACCCTGTGGCAATGAGTATAAAGAAGAAATACAGGGAAATAGAAGAAGAAACATGACTCTTCAACTTGGCCTTGGATTGTGGCTTTTTTTCTACCAAACCATCCCCTTCATGGACTTCCCCCTTTTTTTTTTTTGTTTCCTCAGCAATAGCCTCTTTCCCCATCTCCCTGGAAACAAATCTCTGAGTCATTTCTGCCTCCTCGGTGGCCCTAAATTCCTCTGGAAGATCTCTCCTCCTCATCCTGCAACTTTGTCTTCAGCATTGTTTATCCATGAATGGGATTAGAGGTCTGATTTTGAGGAAAAGTTGTTTTTATTAAATTTCCAATTGCCCCACTCTGCTTGTGTGAACTTTAGCTGTCACGTCCCTTCTCTGGCCTCACTCTCCTCATTTGGAGTGTGTTGATGTGTACCATGGTCTTTTGAGGGCTAGTGGCAGTCGGTGGTGCCTAGAATAAGGAAGTCCAGTCCTTGCTAATATCAAACCAGATTAAGACATGTGGGAGTGAATTCCAAGATGCTACTTATAATTTTTATGAAATTGTATCACTGTCCTTCATGTCCTTGAACATCTTCAAGATTCAGGTTTTGCATTCTGTAGGACAGCCACTCACCTCATTCCATCCAATGTTGTCTTAATATAGACTCAGGCCATGCATTCTTGAAGGAGCACCTCAGAAATGAGGCTGAGCTACTCTCTTTTGCTTTAGGGGGCACACGACATCTACCTGTCCTATCCCTGGTGAAGTTATCTTTGATCACCTAGTCAAGTTGGTATCTACCAAGTTTCTTATTGTGAAATTGCCAAATTTCTCTTAGTATTTGGTTAATATTTTGTGAGGAGATATTTGGATCTTAGTCCAATATCCTGACCCTCATCAAACCTCCAACTAGCTTTAGCATCCATAGAAAACTCTCATCAGATCATCCACCATGATGGCTACTGATTGTTTATTTCCTGATTGTAGAGTCCCAGCTCTAGAATCAGTAATTTTCTGAGGAGCTCTAGATCTTTTAGTGGAGGGTGGTATGTAGAAACAAAGATCTGGGTGTTTGTAGTGGTAGATGTTTATAGACAATCCATTGCTACTGGATTGTCATTTCTCAAGGTCTTCTGAGAGGACAGCTGAGATGTACACAGATACACACACACATCTACATGCATGTAACACAAACATACATATGTTCCTATAACTATTTCTGTATCACTTGATATATATACACATCAAATGATGTCAAACTTACATTTTCCTTTCCCATATAATACTTGAGAATTTTTTCTTGCCTTCCACCTTTTCACATCCATAACTCCCTTCACAGACAGTGGGTAATTTAGCTCCAGTTGTTCCCAATCTATTTACATGTTTCCTCAATGCAATTTCCCAACTACTCTGTCAGCCTACCCAACTCATCACCTCCATGTCCACTCCCTGCTGTCCTACTTCCATGGCTGCAGACCAATAATAACACTTTTGTGTGGCATCACCTTCCCCATTATCAACCTCCTGTCTGTACATAGCTCCCCTAACCCCTCACCACTCCTCTTCCTGGAGACTCAAAACTCTGTCCCAGAAATCTTCTAGACCAAAAGGGGGAAGAGAGAAATGAGACAAAATAAAGTGTCAATGGCTAAGAGATTTCAAACAGAGTTGAGAGGTTATCCTGGAGGTTATTCTTACATGTTATATAGATATCACCTTTTTAGTTAAGATATATTGGAGAGGCTGGAGAGAAGTGCCTGAAAATGTAGAGCTGTGTTTTAGTAGCCATGTTTCTTGAAGATAATTGCATAATGATATAGATTTCACAATGTGACTGTGTGATTGTGAAAACCTTGTGTCTGATGCTCCTTTTATCTATGGTATGGACAGATGAGTAAAACATATGGATTAAAAATAAATAAATAATAGGGGAATCATATGTTAAAATAAATTGAGTAGACTGAAATGCTAGTGATCAATGAAAGGGAGTGATAAGGGGCATAGAAAAAAATAGGGGAAACCAAGGCTAAAATATATTGGGTAGATGGAAATTCTAGCAATCAGTGAGACAGTAGTGTAAGGGGTATGGTATGTATGAGTTTTTTTTTGTTATTTCTTTTTCTGAATTGATGCAAATGTTCTAAGAAATTATCATGGTGATGAATATACAACTATGTGATGGTATTGTGAATTATTGATTATATACCAAGAATGGAATGACCATATGGTAAGAATGTTCGTGTTTGTATGTTGTTATGTTAAAAAAAACTCTGTCCCAGGAAGATTCTGGAATGGAAGTTGAGATTGAAAGACTTTTCTAGATTTTTTCCCCATATCTTAAATTTGTAGTTTTTTTTCACAGCTGAACAGTTTTTTACATTTCTTTGATGCTGTTTTCTGTCCAGCATCTTCAGAACACACTCTGTCCCTTTAAAGTGAAATATTATCTCTTAGGTAGACCAGGTCTTCCTTTCTCTACTCACCTATCTTCCTGCATTTTCCCTGGCACTGATTTTGGATGAGGAGGAAGAGGAAGAGGCATATAAGCAGGGCAAAAGCCACTGAGACCCTGATTAAAATGTCCAGTAGCACTTGAGATCTTCAGAGCACAAGTGACATCATGAATGAGTAATGATGCCACTTAATTGAGCACCTATTGTATGCAAGGCATGTGCTGTGACCTTTGCATTCATCATCTCCATTTCTCAGAATGATCCTTCAACATGGGATTCCACCCCAATGTGCCCATTTTACAGATGAGGAAACAAGCCCAGAGAGGTATATCATGTGCCTCCAGTCACCCAGCCAAGAAGCAGGAGAGCTGGAATTTGAACCCAGGTTCCCTTGTGCTTTCTTCATGCTGCTCCGCCAGCACAGAGAATATTCATGCTCTGGGGCACCTGCACCCTAACTCTTCCCTTTAGCTAGAGCTGATGGTACTTCACAATCTCTTCCACTCTCCAACCAAAGAGGGGTCTCCGGGACTTAAAGGGAGAACTCAGAGGCTGGATCTGCACAGGGAGCTCTCTATATCTTCTCCAGTACCACAGCCCAGACAAACTCTGTTTTCCCCTCTGCTGAGCCCTGACACTCCCATGCAGAGAGACTGTCTGGCCACTGGGGAACAGGTTGTTCTGGAAAGGGGCAGTAGGGATGATTCTACGATTTATTGTGTTCCATGTTAGGACAGACCTCACGCTGAGGGTTTTTCATTTTTGGAATCTCACCTAAATATCTGCAAGCCTGTGAGAGAGACAGTAGGAGGCAGTTTTATTGACCATGAAATTGAGACTTAGAGATGGAATGTAATTCGTCCAAGGTTCACCACTGGGAAGTGGCAGAGCTGGGATTTGAACCCAAGAGAGTTTGACCTCCAAGACCTTTTTTATTGTTTGATGTGTTGTTTCATTTTCCACCAGAGCTGCTCATTAAGACCTTGACTGAGGACCACTGGTCTGATAGAAGAGATAGATCATTGGAGAGACTCTTGAGACAGGCCTGAGGAAAATTGTCAACTCTGGACAGAAACCTCTGTGACTTACCTATTGTTGAGTTGAGCTCTGCAGGTAAGGGGCTGGTGATCCCAGAGGCTCCTGGGAATCAGAACAAAAGAATGGTGAGAAGTTGGAACTGCCTCTAGAGAACCTATCTCAGCTCAAAGCCTTCACCACCTATAACGCAAGCCCAAATGGCTTCCCTCCACCACCTAGTGCCCTGCCCTCTGTCATACTTAGGAATTCATACCTCTCTGGATGACCCTCCATCAGAGCCTTCTCACTTTGTGGACACACCTCATGCAGAAACACCATGGACTGCAGGGGACAGCCCTCCAAGCATTGCCCACCTTGTCCAGGGCTCAAAGTTCCTCACGCTCTGTGTATCTGGAGTCCTGTGCTCCCCTCACCTTAACCTCTCAACTGGGGCTTCCCTGAGGACAAGACTCCTCTTAACCTGTCTGGGACCTCAAAGATTTTATGGGACAGGAATGGGACTTCCTCACCTGAGACCAGAAACTCCAAGGGTTCACATATGTTGGGTATATTCTTGTCGTACCCATAGCATCTGATCGTCTGTTTGAGGTTGGGGCCCACCAGCCCAACAGGAACCTGGCTTAGTACTGCCCATTGGAGTATTGCTGTGCATCCAGGGTTCAGGAGCATTTGTGTTCTTCCCCAGACACAATGAGCCTTCCAAATCCCCTCTAGGAGCCACATGGATGTCACCACAGGGATTGGCAGAGTGGAGAGGGTGGGTTTGCCAAAGAGTCCTAGGAGAGAAGGGAGAGCTGTGTTAAATGATGCTCAGGTCTCTCCATTTCCCCAAGGTGGGCTGTGATGGGGGAGACATTGAGAGCAGATCCTCTTCCTGAAGATGGAGCCTGAAACTGGGACCCCTACGTGTCCTCTCACCTGTTGTCACCACTAGCTCCAGGGGATCACTATGTGCTGACAAACCGCAGAGCTTAGCAGTTATACTGCCCTACATTGTGCTCTGTCATACATGTATGGGGTGAAGAACTTGGCCTTGTTCCTCGGCTCCAGGGGGCTCTGTCTGTCCCAGGTCACTGGGCTTCCCTCTTTGTCCAGATGATGCTCTTGGACCACCAGGGTCCCCTGACAACAGATGATCATGGGCCTCCCCCAGGTGATCACAGGGTCTTGCCCAGCCCAGATGGCAGGTTTGGGGAAGGTTCCCAGAAAGGAATCAAAGGTGGCTTTAAGGGGAATTCTTTACTAATGTCAGTTGCCAGACTCAACTCCAAGGCCCCTGCTAGATTTGCTATCGTTATCCCAGATCAATGAGGTTGGGAATTCTGAGGTCAAATCACCTGCATGCACTTGGTTCCTCTAGGCAATACTAAGCCTTGGAGGAGAATTCCACACTAGAGATTTGCACCATGAAGCCTGAGAACATCTTCTCCTTTTGAACCTGCAAGCCCTGGGGTCTCCTGATAGACCAGATCCTGTCTTGGAGTAGGACCCCTCTCAGATTGGTGCTTCTCCTCCCCCTCTCAGATCTTACTGAGGCAGAACCGGGCCATGAGCGTGGGGGTCATGGTACCAATTCCCTCTGGGTCCAGCTGCGAAGCTGGATGGACCAATATATAGTATGTGATCACTGGAAGGCTGGTCCTACACCTCATGGTGTCATCATGCAGCCCCACAGGAATAGGAAATATTCTTCCCCAGGAGGCTGGTTCTCATTCCCCTGGGTGGCTGAGAGCTTCAGGCTCTCTGGGGAACCTTCTGGACACATCTGAGGTCTTACTTGACCCATGAACCATCGTTGGCTGAAGTCCATCCTTGGGCCAACCACATATTTATAATTTGCAAAAGCCAGCTACCTAGGGGGGTGCAAGGGTATTTCAGTGGTAGAATTCTCACCTGCCATGTGGAAGACTTGAGTTCAGTTCCCAGCTCATGCACTTCCCCAAACAAACAAAAAAGCAAAGAAAGAAAGAAAAAACAAAAATTTAACAAATGGTGCTGCAATAATGGGATACTCACAGGGAAAAAGAATGAAATGTGACCCTTGCCATACAGCACACACACACACACACAAAAGTTAGCCAATGAATTGGTTTCCTATCACTGCTGAAACAAATTACTGCAGGATTATTGGCTTAAAAGAGGACAAACATTATTATTTTATTCTGAATATCAGAAGTACTGAAGGGTCTCCTCGATGTTCCCTGAGGTTGATTTGGAAAGAGGCAGGCCACTGCATAGGCCCTTGGAAGGGGTGGGATTGCCACTTTGTAAAGCCAAAGGATAAATGACTTTCAGATTTGAAATCCCATGGCGCTTGCCCTGCAGGTTTTACATCTGTGTTTCTTCCAATTTCTCCCTATGGAAATGAAAATCTGTATCCTGTGAATATCCTCCTTTGCATAGTGGCATCGGACTTATTTTGAGATTCACAGGTCCACAGCAAGAAGAGAATTTTTTGCACCTGTTTAAGGTGATGATTGTAGTTGCCAAGTTGACAAGGGGTGGACATGTGTTAGTTAGATCCAGTTGTCAACTTGGCCAGGTGAGCATACCTAGTTTTGTTGCTGCAGACATAAGCCAATGGAGGTGAACCTCATCTGTTGCTAATTACATCTGCAGTTGGCTAGGAGGCGTGTCTGCTGCAATGAGTGACATTTGAATTAATTGGCTGGTGGTTAAATGAGAGAGTGCAATGTAGCACAGCCTAAGCAGCTCGGCATTCCTCATCTCAGCCCTCGCAGCTCAGCCCAGGCCTTTGGAGATGCAGAAAGAAGTCACCCCAGGGAAAGTTGTTGGAACCAGAGGCCTGGAGAGAAGGCCAGCAGAGACCACCCTGTGCCTTCCACGTAAGAAAGAACCTCAGTGGAAAATTAGCTGCCTTTCCTCTGAAGAACTAACAAAATAAATCCCCTTTTATTAAAAGCCAATCCATCTCTGGTGTGTTGCATTCCAGCAGCTAGCAAACTAGAACACTCATTATACCAATGAATATTTAGTTACAATTGTGGTAAGTGGTACACAGGAGAAATACAGGGAAATGTGAAAGTGCACAACAGGAAGACCTGACCTAGTATCGTTAAGCTCAATAGACCACAGGTGGGTCACGGTTTGCCTGGTGAAGGATGGAGGCGAGACATGCTAGAGCAGGGAGAGGCTGAAGAGTTCTAAGAATGGGGAGAAGAGAAGAGGGCTGAAGGAAGGAAAAGAGGGGAGTGCAGGGGACTTACCAGGCACAGCTTGTACATCATGTGAGGATTTTGGATTTCATCTTTGATCAGTGGTCTTCAATCAGAGTGCAAAATTGTCTCCCAGCAGACACTTCACAATGTTTGAACACATTTTTGGCTTTCACACTGGTATCTACTGGGTTGAAGTTAAGGATGCTGCTACATATCCTACAAAGAACAGTATGCTCCTCTCCCTCCCCAAAATAATGATCCAGACCTGTGTTAGTCATGGTTCTGTAGAGAAACAGAAACAACAGGAAAGATCTGTAAAATATGAGTTTTGTTAAGGTGTCTTACACAACTGTGGGAATGGAAAAGTCAAAAATCTGTAGGACAATCTATGAAGCTGGGGGCTCCAATGAAGAGTCTGGATGAACTGCATAGGAGAGGCTCACTAGCTGAAGAAGCAGTGAAAGAATCTCTTCTCCCTTAAAAGACCTCATTTGATTGGATTATCTCATTGTGGTAGACATGCCTAGGTTGATCACAGATGTAATCAACCACAGATGTGCTCAACTGACTGTTGATTTAATACACCAGCCTTCTGGTTTATCTTCCAGCCATGAAGTATTTTACAGCAATGGTCAGGCCAGTGCTTGCTGGACCAGATAACTTGGTCCTCATCGCTTGACCAAGTTGACACCATTTCCTAACCATCACAGTCCAACCATTGTCAACTTGACAGCTGTATACATTACTTTGAGACATGCTTAATTTCCAAATAGAACACAATAACAGACACGTTTTGTCTAACAATGCTCAACTGTCCTGTAGTGGAACTGAAAATGCACTACATTTCTCCAGAATAGAATGCAAGTCCTTAGATAATGTTCATTCTTAAACTTCATATCCTATGACTTAAATACTATAACATGAACAATTCAACTTATGTCATATGATAAGAGGGAAACAAGATATTTGTTTATGTACAAATGCAAACATATTCATAACAAAACAAGGAGGAAATATTCATACAATTACAGTCCTTGTTTCTGTAACTGGTTATGTGGTCATAATTCATATTTATCAATACCCCCTTCTACTACCCAGTCCATGTTCTCTTGACCCTCAGCAAGCACCTTAGGTGGCTGTAGTTCTTTGGCAGGTGGGGTGACCCAGATCTTCATTCTTGAAGTTGCTGGGCCATTGGTAGTCCTGCCTGGACTGGGTTGTTGCAGTTTTCCATTGACTTAAATCACAGGACATGGTAACACTAAGAAATGCTTTAGGGAATCTCCTGTATTCCAGGAAAATTCTTTACTTCCATTGCATACCTATAGTCCTATTTCCTCTTGATAGTCAGGATCAATCACCCCAGACAGAACAGTAATCCCTTTTCATGCCTGTTGATTCAGTGGCATGAGAAACCCAAAGTGGCCAGGTGGCAGTTTCAACTTCCAGTTCAGTGGAATCATTGTTGATTTCACTCCTCCTTTTGGAACTAAGACCTGTAGACTAGCAGGGCTTCAGATTTCAGGGACAGGAAGCAAAATTTTCCCAGTGGATCACTAGGGGTAATAGTGAGTGGTTCCACCCCTATTTCCACCTCTGGATTCCTGGGCCTGTGAATACTGGCTATGGGAGAAACAGCATCACACAGTGGATGCTGATTCAGAACATAAACATTCTCCCAGAAAACATCACCCCAGCCCTGCAAGGTATTGTCACCTGGTTGGATCATAATTGGGTCTTCAAAAGGCCATTCCACTGTCCTATCAATCAAGCTGCCTTTGGATGATGGGAAACATGGTAAGATCAGATAATTCCATGAACATGTGCCCATTCCAGCACTGCATTTGTTGTGAAGTGGGTACCTTGATTAGAGGCAATGCTGTATGGAATACCATGATGTTGGATAAGGCATTCCATAAGTCCATGTATGGTAGTTTTTGTGGAAGCATTGCATGCAGGGAATGCAAACCCATGTCTGGAGTATGTGTCTATTCCAGTTAGAACAAATCACTGCCCTTCCATGATGGAAGTGGTCCAATGTAATCAATCTGCCACTAGGTAGCAGGCTGATCACCTCAGGGAATGGTGCCTTTATCAGGAACTCTGTGTGGATCTCTGCTGTTGACAGATTCAGTACTGGAGCCAGGTCTGCCCTGGTGAATGGGATCCCATGTTGTTGAGCCTATGTATAACCTCCATCCCTACCACCATGCCCACTTTGTTCATAAGCCCTTTGGGCAATGACAGGAGTTGCTGGGGAAAGAGGCAGACTGGTATCCACAGAATGGGTCATCTTATCCACTTGATTATTAAAACCTTCTTCTGCTGAAGTCACCCTCTGGTGCGTATTCATATGGGACACAAATATCTTCATGTTCTTTGCCCACTTAGAAAGGGCTAGTCACATACCTCTTCCCCAGACCTCTTTGTCACCAATTTTCCAATCATTCTCCTTCTAAGTCCCTAACCATCCAGTCAAAACATTAGCAAAAACCTTTATATAAATACACCTCTGAGTCATTATATAAATACACCTCTGACCACTTCTCCTTCCAAGCAAAATGAATAACCAGATGCACTTTTTGAAGTTCTTCCCACTGGGAGGATTTCCCCTTATCACTGTCCTTCAGGGACACCCTGGAAAGAAGTTGCAGTACTTCAGCTGTCCACTTCCAGGTGGTCCCTGCATATTGCGCAGAACCATCTGTAAATTAGGCCCGAGTTTTCTCTTCCTAAGTCAACTAACTGTAAGGAACTCCCCAAGAGGCCATAGCTCTGGTCTGGGAAAGAGAAGGTAATGTGGCAGAAGTTGGGGCCATTGGCATTTGGGCCACTTCCTCATGTAACTTATTTGTGCCTTCAGGATGTGCTTGATTCCTATCTCTAATATACCATTTCCATTTTATGAAGGAGTGTTGCTATGCATGCCCAACTTTATGGCTTGGTGGTCAGACCACAATCAGCTGATAATAGGCAACACAAGTCTCATGGTAACTTGGTGGCCCGTGGTTAAGTGTTCAGTCTCTACTAAGGCCCAGTAGCAGGATAAAAGATGTTTCTCAAAAGGAGAGTAGTTATCTGCAGTGGATGGTAAGCCTTTGCTCCAAAATCCTAAGTGTCTGCATCATTATTCTTCTATAGGGGCCTGCCGCAGGCTCTACACAGCGTCCCTATTTGCTACTGACACTTCCAACACCATCAGATCTGCTGGATCATGTGGTCCAGGTGGCAGAGCAGCTTGCATAGCAGCTTGGACCTGTCATAATGCCTCCTCTTGTTCCAGTCCAAGCTGAAAACTAGCAGCTTTTCTGGGCACTCGGTAAATGGGCCAAAGTAGCACACCCAAATGAGGTATATGTTGTCTCCAAAATCCAAAGAGGCCAACTAGGTGTTGTGCCTCTTTTTTTATTGTAGGAGGGGCCAGATGCAACAGCTTATACTTCACCTTAAAAAGGATATTTCAACGTGCACTACACCACTGGACACCTAGAAGTTTCATGGAGGTTGAATGCCCCTGTATTTTGAATTTATCTCCCATCCTTTGACATGCAAATGCCTTACCATAAGTCTAGACTTATTGCTACTTCTTGCTCATTAGATCCAATCAGCATGATATCGTCAATATAATGGACCAGTGTGATGTCTTGTGGGAGGGAGAAATGACTTTGACATAGGGCTGAAGAGTTGATATACTCCTGAGGCAGGACTGTGAAAGTATACTGCTGGCCTTGCCAACTGAAGGCAAACTGTTTCTGGTGGTCCTTACTGTCAGCTCTTGAGATAAAAGCATTTGCTTTTAATATATTTTAATATATTAATTTTAATATATTAATTTGTTCAAGCAATGATACCACATCTGGAACAGCAGCTGCAATTGGAGTCAGGACCTGTTTAAGTTTACAATATTCTACTGTCATCCTTCAAGTTCCATCTGTTTTCTGCACAGACCAAATAGGAGAGTTAAATGGGGATCTGGTGGGAATCATCATCCCTGCATCCTTCAAGCCCTTAACAGTGGCACTAATCTCTGCAATGAGTCCAGGAATACAGTATTGCTTCTGATTCACTATTTTACTAGGTAGGGACAGTTCTAGTGGCTTCCACTTGGCTTTTCCTACCTTAATGGCCCTCACTCCAAGAGTCAGAGAACCAATGTGGGGATTCTGCCAGTTGCTGAGTATGTCAATTCCAATTTTACATTCTGGTTCTGGGGAAATGACCACAGAGTGGGTCCAAGGACCCACTGGACCCACTGTGAGATGGATCTGAGCTAAAATTCCATCAATAACCTGACCTCCATAAACCCCTATTCTGACTGGTAGACCAGAGTGACATTTTAAGTCTCTTGGAATCAGTGTTACTTCTGAGCCAGTGTTCAGTAATCCCCAAAGTATCTGATCATTTTCTTTTCCCCAGTGCACAGTTACCCTAGTAAAAAGACACAGGTCTCCTTGGGGAAGGCTGGGAGGAAGGGTAATAGTGTAAATTCTAGGTAGGGTAAAAGTGTCCTTCCCCAAGGGTACCCAACCCTCTCCTCATTTGAGAGACTCAGGGTCTGTAAACTTTCTCTAGTCTGGGAATTGATTAAGGGGCCATGACTCTCTGTTTTTGTAATTCAAGTTAGACTTCTGCTCATTTGACCCAGAATTCTTCTGCCTATACAGCTTAAACAAGAATTTAGTAGACTACCCATCTATTTTATTTCCAGGTACCTCATGATCTACTAGCCAACACCATTAGTCTTTGCGAGTCAGATTATTTTGGCTGTTGTGTTGAGTTTGCTGTCCATTATGGTGGCCATGCCCACCTTATCTATAGTGATTAACAGTCACCAAATGGCTTCTGCCAACTTGGGATCCAGTC
Organism: Myrmecophaga tridactyla; assembly: GCA_004026745.1. Classification (NCBI taxonomy): domain Eukaryota; kingdom Metazoa; phylum Chordata; class Mammalia; order Pilosa; family Myrmecophagidae; genus Myrmecophaga; species Myrmecophaga tridactyla. The sequence goes on from PVIY010020698.1 coordinate 26,785, forward strand.
ATCTCCATTGTGTTTAAGGATTCCAGTTCAGTAACAGCAATTCCCACAGAAAAGTCTGACCTACAGAGAAGTACAACTACAGAGCACTTCAGGGATGATGGATCTAGTCTCACAAATTTATTTCTCAAGGTTCTGGTGAAAGATGTGTCCTCTGGACATTAATGAGCAGGTCTTCCACGATAGATCCACTCTAACATTCCCAACCCTCTAAACCTCTGGAGCCCCTCATCTACATTATACCAGGGCAGCCCTGGCCTTTCGACCTCAGGTAATGTCAGCCACCTTTTGATACATGTTTCATCCAACCATCCAAACAAACTGTTAATGCCCTTTCTAACCCCTCAAGCTGCAATATTGACTGCAGAATCTCTGCTTAGCAGGCCTATATCAATAAATTCAGCTTGGTCCAACTTTATATTGTTCTACCATTATCCTGCACCCTTAATATCCATTTCCACTAATATTACCCTGATTTCTACCTATATAGATTGGAAAACTCATGCAGATTTTTTGGAGTATAGCATACCTCCTCATGGGTCACACTTCGTACCTCACTTTTTGGGGTTTGTTGGGACTTTAGTCTTGTTATGGTCTTGAAGAAAGGAGGGATGGTGGGAGTGGGTCATGAAAAAAGACAGACGTCCTCCAAGCCAATTACCTCAGGGCATTCTGTTGCAGTTTCATCTGGTGAAACAGGATTAGATGCTCCAGACAGAGAAGTAAGGTTGTTTCCCTAGGGAGGTGGTTACAGGGTTAGTGGGCACAGAAGGTTTAATCTCATTAGGTGGAAGTTGGATAACACACTCCACTGGGGAGATTGGAGGTCAGGAAGCTGCTTCCTCAGAGCAATTCATTACAGGTCTATCTAACAAAGGCTCAGCAAATTCCAGGGATCCCATCTCCCTATTGCCATCATTGTTAAACCATATATCACCATCCCACATTTAAGGATCCCATTATTTCCCAATCAAAGCCCTTTTTTAATAGCAGACAACATGCAAGGTTGAGATTTTAGTTTATGTTATAAATTTGCTACTTGTACAGATCCTTTGTGTCTTGTGTTCAGAGATCTAAAGTCTGCAACCACAGGAAATAAGGTTTTCTTTCAGGACACACATGGAAACTTTTACATCATTCATAAGGTGCTTAAGGTGCAAATCTGAAGCCTTCAGCCCATCCCTTTCCCTCTTCACTGTATCCAGCATATCTAACAACAATCAGCCAATATCATTATAGCTCTTATTTCTACAAAAACTCTGTAAAGGTCTCAAAAACATTATCACCCAGAGTCTTGCCTCAAATAAGCATACAATTAACAGAATCTAACAGTGATATTTTGAGTATCTCTTTTGCCAACTCCTACCCCATGGACTGTCTGTGCCATTTTGATTATTGGAAGCAGAGTCATTAGTGCCTCTGATTCTAGTCAGGGTAGAAAACCAATTGTAAAAATCCATTTTTAAGATTCTGTTTCCCAAGAACTACTCCCAGTATCAAGCTGTGTTAGTCAGTATTCTCTAGAAAAACAGAACTAATAAGAGAGATCTGTAAATATGAGACTTACAAAGGTATCTCACACAACTGTGGGAACAGAAGAGTCCAGAATCCATGGGGCAGGCGGTGAAGCTGGTGGCTCCAATGAAGGGTCTCGACAAACTCCACAGGAGAAGCTTGTTTTCTGCAGAAGCAGTGAGAGTCTCTTCTTCCTTAAAAACTATTCACCTTTTGGCTTTTGTGAATAATGCCACTATAAACATCATTGTGCAAATATCTATTTGAGAACCTTCTTTCAGTTTTTTTTTTGTATATGCCTTGTAGTAGGATTGCCAGGTCATGTGGTGCCTCTATACTTAACTTTATGAGGAACTTTCAAACTGTCTTCCACAGTGGTTGCCCCATTTTATATTTCCATCAGCAATGAAGGAATGTTCCTATTTCTCCACATCCTCTCCAACACTTGTAATTTTCTGTGTTTTTAATACTAGCCATTCTAGTGGGTATGAAATGGTATCTCACTATGGTTTTGATTTGCATTTCCCTAATAGCTAATGATGTTGAGCATCTTATCATAAGCTATTTTGCTATATCCCCTTTGAGAAATATCTGTTCAATTTTTGAGTTGTTTTGTTTGACTTTTTATTGGGGCATTGCAGGATTTTGTTTTATATTCTGGATATTATGGGATATGTAGTTTCCAAATATTTTCTCCCATTGAGTAGGTTGTTTTGTAACTTTCATGATAAAGTGCTTTGATGCACAAAACTTTTTATTCTGAGGTCCCATTTATCTATTTTTCCCCTTGTTGCTTGTGCTTTGGGTGTAAAATCTGAGAAACCCTTCCCAACACAAGATCCTGAATATATTTTTCTACATTTTTGTAGAAATTCTTATATTTAGATCTTTGATTCATTTTGAGTTAAATTTTGTATATGTAGCACATGGATATCCAGTTCTCCCAGCACTATTTGTTGATGAAACTATTCTTTTCCAATAGACTGAACTTAGGAGTCTTGTCAAATATCAGTCGCCTGTATATGTGACAGTCTATTTCTATCCTTTTGCCAGCACCATGCTGTTTTGATCATTGTTGCTTTGTAATAAGTTATAAGTCAGGAAGTGTGAGTCCTCCCAACTTCGTGCTTTTTCAAGAAGTTTTTGGCCCTTTAAGGCCTCTTATCCTTCCAAATAAATCAGATGGTTGGATTTTCCTTTTCTGTAAAGTAGGCTATTGGAGATTTTACTGGGATTGCATTAAATCTGTAAATATATTTGGGTAAAATTGACATGTCAATAATATTTAGTATTCCAATCCATGTGCATGGATTGTTCTTTCACCTGTTTATATCTTCTTTGATTTCTTTTAGCAAATTTTCCATGTATAAGTCCTTTACGTCCTGGTTAAATTTATTCTGAGATATTTGATTCTTTTAGTTGCTATTATAAATTGAATTTTTAAGATTTCCTCCTCAGATTGCTCATTATCAGAATATAGAAACACTAATGATTTTTGCATGCTGATATTGTACCCTGCCACTTTGCTGAATTTGTTTATTAGCTCTAATAGCTTTGTTATAGTTTTTACAGGACTTTCTTTGTATAGAATCCTGCCATCTATAAATAGGGAAAATTTTACTTCTCCTTTCCCAGTTGGACACATTTTAGCTCTTTGTCTTGCCTAATTACCTAGCAAGAAAAACCAGCACAATATTTAATAACAACAGTGATAGTGGACATCCTTGTCTTGTTCCATCTTAGTAGTAAATTTTCAATCTTTCACCTTTGAGTGTGTTCTAGTTTGCTAGCTGCCAGAATGCAACACACCAGAGACGGATTGGCTTTTAATAAAAGGGTATTTCTTTTGTTAGTTCTTCAGAGGAAAGGCAGCTAACTTTCATCTGAGGTTCTTTCTTACGTGGGAAGGCTCAGGATAATCTCTGCTGGCCTTCTCTCCCAGCCACTGGGTTCCAACAACTTTCCCCGGGGTGATTCCTTTCTGCATCTCCAAAGGCCTGGGCTGAACTGAGAGTGCTGAGATGAGGTATGTCGAGCTTCTTGGGCTGTGCTACATTGCGCTCTCTCATTTAGGCACCAGCCAATTAAGTCAAACATCATTCATTGCAGCAGGCATGCCTCCTAGCTGACTTCAGATGTAATCAGCAATAGATGAGGTTCATGTACCATTGGCTCATGTCTACAGCAACAAAACTAGGTGCCTTCACCTGGCCAAGTTGACAACTGAATCTAACTACCACAGTATGGTATTAGCCTTGTCAAAGGTCTTTTCTGTGTCAATTGAGATAATTGTGTGCATGTTTTTTCCCCTTAGTTTTGTTAATGTGGTATAATACATTAGTTGGTTTTCTCATGTTGAACCATTTTCTCATTGCATACCCGGGATAACACTCTCTTCATCATGGCATGTAATTATTTTAATGTGCTGTTAGATTTGATTTGCTAGTATTTTGTTGAAGACTTTTGCATCTGTATTCATTAGAAAAAATTGGATTCTACTCTTCTCTTCTTGCAGTATCTTTATCTAGCTTTGGCAATAGAGAGTGATATTGGTCTCATAAAATGAGTTAGGTAATGTTCCCTTCTCTTCAATTTTTGAAAAGAGTTTGAGCAGGACTGGCATTAATTATTTTTGGAGTGTTGTGCTGGTTTGAAAGGATGTATGTCCCCTAGAAAAGCCATGTTTTAATTTAAATCCCATTTCATAAAGGCAGAATAATCCCTATTCAATACTGTATGTTTGAAACTGTAATCAGATCATCTTCTTGGAGGTGTAATGTAATCATGAGTGGTTGTTAAGATGGATTAGGTGACAGCATGTCTCCACCCATTAAGGTGGGTCTTGATAAGTTTCTGGAGTCCTATAAAAGAGGAAACATTTTGGAGAATGAGAGAGATTCGGAGAGAGCAGAGAATGCTGTAGCATCATGAAGCAGAGAGTCCACGAGCCAGCGACCTTTGGAGATGAAGAAGGTAAACACCTCCCGGGGAGCTAAATGAAACCAGAAGCCAGGAGAGAAAGCTAGCAGATGATGCCATGCTTGCCATGTGCCCTTCCAGCTGAGAGAGAAACCATGACTGTGTTCACCACATGCCCTTCCACTTGAGAGAGAAACCCTGAACTTCCTTGGCCTTCTTGAACCAAGGAATCTTTCCCTGGATGTCTTAGATTGGACATTTCTATAGACTTATTTTAATTGGGACATTTTCTCAGCCTTAGAACTGTAAACTTGCAACTTATTAAATTCCTCTTTTAAAAAGCCATTCCATTTCTGGTATATTGCATTATGGCAGCTAGTAAACTAGAACAAGAGTCTAGTAGAATTCCAAAATTTAGAATTTTTCTAAAGTTTATAATGTAAATATCTATGAAGCCATCTGGTCCTCAGCTGTTCATTGTTGGGAGGTTTTTGATGACTGGTTCAATTTCTTAACTTGCAGTTGGTCTGTTGAGATCTTCTATTTCCTCAAGAGTTAATGTAGGGTGTTGTGTGTCGCTAGAAATGTGTCCCATTTCATTTATATTGTCTAATTTGTTGGTGTAAAGTTGTTCATAGTATTCTCTTATGATTTTTTTATTTCTCTGGGATCAGTAGTAACATCCCAACTCTTATTTCTAATTTTATTTATTGGCATCTTCTCTGGTGTATTTTTTTTTGTCACTCTAGTTAAAGGTTTATCAAGTTTATCAATCTTTTCAAAGAACTATTATTTTTGTTGATGCTCTCTAGAGTTTTTATTCTTCACATCATTTATTTCTGATCTAACCTTTTTTCTTTCCTTCTGCCTGCTTTAAGTTTAGTTTGTTGTTCTCGCTCTAGTTCTCCAGATGTACATGTATTGCTTTGATTTTAACTCTTTTTTCTTTTTAATGTAAGCATCTAGGGCATAAATTTCTTTATCAGCACTGCCTTCAATACATTCCTTAGGTTTTTGATATGTTGTTTTCTCATTTTCACTTGTTTCAGTAAATTTGTTGATTTCCCATTGTAATTTCTTTTTAGATGCATCGATTGTCTAAGAATGGGTTTTTTAGCTTCCATATATTTGTTAATTTTCCAGTTCTCTGCCTTTATTTTTGTTCCTGACAGAGAGCCAGATTTACCCCCTCCTAAAGTTAAAACCTCGGGGCTCAGTCTTTGTGTGTGTGTGTGTGTGTGTGTGTGTGTGTGTTGGTTTGAAAGGATTTATGTACCCTAGAAAAGCCGTGTTTTAGTCCTGATCCAATCTTGTGGGAATAACTGTTTTTTATAAATCCCTATTCAATATTGTACTTTGGAAACTTGATTAGATTGTCTCCATGGAGATGTGACCCACACAACTGTGGGTGTTAACCTTTGATTAGATGGAGCTGTGACTCCACCCATTCCAGGTGGGTCTTGATTAGTTTACTGGAGTCTTTTAAAAGAGGAAGCATTTTGTAGACAGCAGATCCATGAAAGCCATGAAAACTACCAGAGCCCATGCAGCCAGAGACCTTTGGAGATGAAGAAGGAAATGCCCCTGGGGGAGCTGCATGAGACAAGAAGCCTGGAGAGAAAGCTAGTAGATGTCACCATGTTTGCCATGTGCCTTCCCAGTTGAGCATGAAACCTTGAACTTCATTTGCCTTTCTTGAGTGAAGGTAACCTCTTGCTGGGGCCTTAATTTGGACATTTTTATAGACTTGCTTTAATTTGGACATTTCCATGGCCTTAGAACTGTAAACCAGCAACTTATTAAATTTTCCTTTTTAAAAGCCATTCTGTTTCTGGTATACAGCATTCCAGCAGCTAGCAAACTAAAACAGGGTGCACGGTCTGAGGGATTGAACCTAGGCCTCCCACATGGCAGGTAAGCATTTTACCACTGAAGCACCCAGGCACTCACAGTCTTTTTTTTTTTTTTTTTTAATATATCTTATTTACTGTGGCTGCAGACTTGAGATGTCTGAAAACCAGAGCCAGAGTCTCATTCTACAAGTAGCAGATTTACAATGTAAACTAAATTTTCTGCTATTAAAGTAAGGGCCTCGAATAGAAAAGAATGGGATCCTGAAACTTGGGATGGGGAAATGTGGGTTGATAATGAGGGCAGTGGAGACATGGAAACCTGGATTCTGATGAGATTTTTTTGTGGGGGGGAAGGAAGGAGGGAAGAAGAAAAGAAAAAGAGAAAGATAGAGAAAGGGAGAAAGAAAGAGAGGATGGAGAGAAGAAGAGGAGGGAAAAGGGAAGGTAATGTGGGTAGGAGAGCACCACATTCCCCAACTGTCCCCAAAATCTTCATCCAGATCATACTAAAGCAAAATATCAGAGGAAGTTACATTGATTTTCCATCTGAGATCTGATCTCTTCTTAACCTATTTTTCAGAGCAGCTCATTTGGCTTGCTGGAGTCTTAACATTGTTATCTTTACTAGAGTTATAATATCAATGTTATACAGTATCTTCCCTTTTGTGTCTGGCTTACTTCACTGATGGTTATGGCCTCAAGGTTCATACATGTTGTCATATGCTTTGAGACCTCACTTTGTCTTACTGCTGTGTAATGTTCCATCATATGTATATATCACATTTTGCTTATGCACTCATTTTTCTCTTGAGGGGACCATTATACAGCATACTCCAATGACAAATGTCCTGCACAGAGTCCAGCACAGAAAAGGCATTCAATCAATGAGCATTATCTTTCAGTGGATAATATCCTCTCTTTTCCCTAAACCTGCTCAATCTTTCAAGTTCTTGTCTCTCAAAAGATCTCTTAATTGGCATCACCATTTGAATCCATCCTACCCATATATTTCTGACTGTTCTACTTAGATAATTAGGATATTTGTCTGCAGCCACAGTAAATAAGATATATTTAAAAAAAAAAAAAAGACTGTGAGTGCCTGGGTGCTTCAGCGGTAAAATGCTTACCTGCCATATGGGAGGCCTAGGTTCAATCCCCCAGACCATGCACCCTGTTTTAGTTTGCTAGCTGCTGGAATGCTGTATACCAGAAACAGAATGGCTTTTAATCCTGTGTTAGCTAAGTGTCATGGTCAAGTTCATGTGTCAACTTGGCCAAGTGGTGATAACTGTTTGTCTGGTTGGGCAAGTGCTGGCCTGTCTGTTGCAAGTGAGGACATCTCATAGAATTAAATCATGATCATGTCAGCTGCATCCACAGCTGATTCCACTTATAATCAGCCAAGGGGAGTGTATTCTGCAATGAGTGATGCTCAATCTAATTACTGAAAGCCTTTTAAAGAAGATTCAGAAGAGACAGGCTCTCTTCCTGCTTCGGCTGGTGAGCCTCTCCTGTGGATTTCATCCAGACTCTTCATCGGAATCATCAGCTTCACAGCCTGCCCTGCAGATTTTGGACTCTGTATTCCCATGGTCACATGAGACACTTTTATAAATTTTATATTTGTGAGTGTTCCCTGTTGATTCTGTTTCTCTAGAGAACCCTAACTAATACAACTTGGTACCAGGAGTGGTTCTTAAGAAACAGAATCTTAAAAATGGGTTTTTATGAATGGATTTCTACTCTAACTGGACTCAAAGGCACTAAGGACTCTGATTCCCATAATCAGAATGACACTCCCAATCCATGGAGCGAGTTGGCAAAAGAGATAGTCAAAATATTATCATTCAATTCCCCTAATGCTTCGCATGTATGAAGCCAGGCTCTGGGGGATAATGTTTTGACACCTTTATGGAGTTTTGTGGAAATAAGAGGCATAGAGATGTTGGCTGGTGGTTGTCAGACACACTGGATACATTAACAAGTGAAAGGGATGGGCTTAAGATTAAATGAGAAGCTTAAGCACCATCTGACAGACGTAGAAGTTTCTATGAGTATGCTGAAGGAAAATCTTATTTGCTGTAGCCATAGACTTGAGATCTCTGAAAATCAGACTCAGAATCTTATTGTTAAAGTAGTAACTTTACAACATAAACTGAAACCTCAATGTTGCATGGGGTCTGCCATTAAAGTGAGGGCATTGATTGGAAAGGAGTGGGAACTTGAAAAATGGATGGTGACATATGGATTGATAATGATGTTGGGGGTGAGGTTGAAACCCTAGATCATGCTGAGTCTTCTCTAGATAACCCTGTAATAACCCCTCCCTGAGGACATAGCTGCCCCACCTCCAGCCTGCCTTGAGGAGTTGGCCACTCAACCTCCTCCTGAAGGGATTAGCCCTAGAGTGATTTATCCCATTTCACCAGATGAAACTGCAAATGAAGGCCCTGAAACAAATGGCTTGGAAGATATTTCTAATTCTTTTCATGGCCCACCCCCACCACCCCTCATTTCTTCCAGACCTATAACTAGACTAAAGTCCCAAAAGACCCCTAAAGATGAGGTACAAAGTATCACACATGAGGAGATACGTTATACTCCAAAAGAACTGTGTGAGTTTTCCAATTTATATGGACCAAAATCAGGGGAATATGTGTGGCAGTGGATTTTAAGGATGTGGGATAATGGTAGGAGAAATATAAGGCTGGATCAGGCTGACTTTATTGATATGGGTCCACTAAGCAGAGATTCTGCATTCAGTGTTATAGCTCGAGGGGTTAGAAAAGATATTAACAGTTTGTATGGATGGTTGGTTGAAACATGGATCAAAAGGTGGCTGACATTACCTGAGGTTGAAATGCCAGAATTTCCCTGGTACAATGTGGATGAGGGGAACCAGAGGCTTAGAGAGACTGGAATGTTGGGTGGATTTATCATGCAAAGTCTGCTTTTACACCGCAGGAATGTCTGGAGAAATCACCTTTTACCAGAACAAAATTTGTGGGAAATTTGTAAGACTAGCACGATCATCCCTGAAGAGCTCTGTATTTGCACTTCTCTGTAGGTCAGCAATATACTTTCACTGTCCGACTTCAGGGGTATATCAACTCTCCAGCCCTATGTCATGATCTCATCTGCAGGGAACTTGATCGTTTCTCCCTCCCAGGAGACATAACACTGCTCCGTTATATTGATGATATCATGTTGATTGGACTAAGTGAGCAAGAAGTAGCAACTACTCTAGACTTACTGGTAAGGCATTTGTGTTTCAGAGGATGTGAGTAAATCCAACAAAAATACAGGGGCCTTCCACCTCAGTGAAATTTCTAGGTGTCCAGTGGTGTGGGGCATGTAGAGATATCCCTTCTAAGGTGAAGGATAAGTTGCTGCATCTGGCCCCTCCTATAACCAAAAAAGGGGCACAATGTCTAGTTGGTCTCTTTGGATTTTGGTGACAACCTATTCCTCATTTGGGTGTGCTACTCCAGCCCATTTATCAAGTGACCAGAAAACCTGCTAATTTTTAGTGGGGACCTAAACAAGAGGAGGCTCTGTGACAGGTCCAGGCTGCTGTACAAGCTGCTCTGCCACTTGGGCCGTATGATCCAGCAGATCCAATGGTACTGGAAGTGTCAGTGACAAATAGAGATACTGTTTGGTACATTTGGCAGGCCCCTATAGATGAATCACAATGCAGACGCTTAGGATTTTGGAGCAAAACCTTACCATCTGCTGCAGATAACTACTCCTCTTTTGAGAAACAGCTTTTGGCCTGCTACTGGGCCTTAGTAGAGACTGAACATTTAACTATGGGCCACCAAGTTATCATGAGACCTGAGTTGCCTATCATGAGCTGGGTGTTGTCTGACCCACCAAGCCATAAAGTTTGGTGTGCACAGCAGCACTGTATTGTAAAATGGAAATGGTATAAATGAGATAGGGCCAGAGCAGGTCCTGAGGGCACAAACAAGTTACATAAAGAAGTGGCCCAAATGCCCATGGTCTCCACTCCTGCCTCATTACCTTCTCTTTCCCAGACCAGAGCTATGGCCTCTTGAGGAGTTTCTTATGGTGAATTGACTGAAGAAGAGAAAACTTAGGCCTGGTTTACAGATGGTTCAGCATGATATGCAGGTACCACCTGAATGTGGACAGCTGCAGCACTACAATCCCTTCCTGGGGTGTCCTTGAAGGAAAGTGGTGAGGGGAAATCCTCCCAGTGGGCAGAACTTCGAGCAGTGCACCTGGTTGTTCATTCTGCTTAGAAGGAGAACTGGCCAGAGGTGCATTTGTGTACTGACTCATGGGCTATTGCTAATGGTTTGGCTGGATGGTCAGGGACTTGGAAAGACCATAGTTGGAAAATTGGTGATAAAGAGGTCTGGGGAAGAAGTATGTGGATAAACCTTTCTGAGTGGACTAAAGACATGAAGATATTTGTGCCCCATGTGAATGTGCACCAGAGGGTGACTTCAGCAGAGGAAGGTTTTAATAATCCAGTGGATAAGATGACCCGTTCTGTGGATACCGGTCAGCTTTTTTCCCCAGCAACTCCTGTCATTGCCCAATGGATTCATGAACAAAATGGGTATGGTGGTAGGGATGGAGGTTATGCATGGGCTCAGCAACATGGTTTTCCACTCACCAAAGCTGACTTGGCTATAGCCACTGCTGAGTGCCCAATCTGTGAGCAGCAGAGACACACACTCAGCCCCCGATATGGCACCATTCCCCAAGGTGACCAGCCAGCTACATGGTGGCAGGTTGATTCTATTGGACCACTCCCTTCAGGGAAGGGGCAGTGATTTGTTTTACTGGAATAGACACATACTCTGCATATGGGTTTGCTTTCCTTGCACACAATGCTTCTACCAAAACTACCATCTGTGGGTTTTCAGAATGCTTTATCCATCAGCATGATATTCCACACAGCATTGCCTCTGATCAAGGAACACATTTCACAGGAAATGAAGTGTGGGAATGGGCACATGCTCATCGTATATCTGGTCTTACCATGTTCCCCATCATCCAGAAGCAACTGGATTGATTGAACGGTGGAATGGCCTTTTGAAATCTCAATTACAGTGCCAACTAGGTGACAATACCTTGAAGGGCTGGGGTAATGTTCTCCAGGAAGCTGTATATGCTCTGAATCAGCATCTGCTGTATGGTGCTTTTTCTCCCATAGCCAGGATCCATGGGTCCAGGAACCAAGGGTGGAAATGGGAGTGGTACCACTCATTATTACCCTTAGTGATCCACTAGGAAAATTTTTGCTTCCTGTCCCTGTGACCCTGAGCTCTGTTTGTCTACAGGTTTTAGTTCCAAAGTGGGGAGTGTTTCCACCATGAGAAACAACAATGATTCCACTGAACTGGAATCTAAGACTGCCACCTGGTCACTTTGGGCTACTCATGCCCTAGGATCAACAAACCAAGAAGGGGATTACATTATTGTCTGGGGTGATTGACCCTGACTATCAGGGGGAAATATGACTGCAACTATACAATGGAGGTAAAGAAGCGTTTTCTTGGAATATAGGAGATCCCCTAGGGCGTCTTTTAGTATTACCATGTCCTGTGATTAAAATTAATGGAAAACTGCAACAACCCAATTCAGGCAGGACTAACAATGGCTCTGAAACTTCAGAATGGAAGGTTTGGGTCACCCCACCAGGCAAAGAACCACGGCCAGCTGAAGTGCTTGCTGAGGGTAAAGGGAACATGAAATGGGTAGTGGAAGAAGGTAGTGATAAATATGAACTGTGACCAGTTACAGAAACGAGGACGGTAATGCTGTTTTGTTCTTGTTATACTATTTAAGTTGTAAGATATCAAGTTTAAGAATGAATATTACCCAAGGACTTGCACCTATTCTGGAGAGATTTAATGTTTTCCAGTTATATGCAGGATAGTTGAGTATTGTTAGATGAAATAAAAAATGTGTGTTTTAGTGTTTTTTATTTAGAAATTAGGTATGGTTTAAGGTGATATGTATAGCTGCCAAGTTGACAAGGGGTGGCCTGTCATGGTCAGGTTCATGTGTCAACTTGGCCAAGTGGTGGCACCTGTTTGTTTGGTTGGGCAAGTGCTGGCCTGTCTGTTGCAATGAGGATATTTCATAGAATTAAATCATGGTTACATCAGCTACATCCACAGCTGCATCCATTTGTAATCAGCCAAAGGGGACTGTCTTCCGCAATGAATGATGCTTAATTTGATCACTGGAAGCCTTTTAAGGAGGGTTCAGAAGAGACAGGCTCCCTTTCTGCTTCAGCTGGTGAATCTCTCCTATGAGTTTGTCTAGACCCTCCATCAAAATCATCAGCTTCACAGCCTGCCCTGAGGATTTTGGACTCTGTGTTCCCACTGTCACATGAGACACTTTTATAAATTTTATATTTGCGAGTGTTCCTTGTTGATTCTGTTTCTCTAGAGAACCCTAACTAGTACCCTAAGGTTCTCTAGAGAAATGGAATCAGCAGGAGATATCCATAGATATAAAATTTATAAAAGTGTCTCACGTACTTGTGGTAGTGTAGAGTCCAAGGTCTGTATGGCAGGCTGCAAGCTGGTAACTGATGAGGGTCCTCAATGAACTCTCAGGAGAGGCTGGCTGGGAAACCACAGGAATGTAAGTGTCCAAGGTCTGTAGGGCAGGCTGTGAAGCTGGTCACTCCAATGTAGGGTTGGACAAACTCCTCAGGCAAGGCTTGCTGACTGAAGCAGGAAGAAGAGTGTTTGTCTTTTCTGAATCCTCCTTAAAGGCCTTCCAGTGATTAGATTAAGCATCACTCATTGTAATCAGCTGTGGATGCATTCAACGTAATCATGATATAAAGCCATGAAATGTCCTCATGCAACAGACAAGCCAGTGCTTGCCTGACTAGATGACCGGGCACCACCATCTGGCCAAGTTGACATATGAACCATGACTCTGGATCGTGCTTTCTCAACCTTGGCATTACTGACATTTGGGGCCAAATAACTCATTGTTGTCAGCATTGTTCTGCTTCACAAAATGAGAGTAGTTATCTGAAGAAGTGGCACAATGTGCTCTAATCCATGTTGTCATTCATCTATAGGATCCTGCCAAAGGCTTTGTAAAACATACTTATCTGTGATGGCCACTTCAAGCACCTTCCATCTTTTGGGTCATACAGCTTAGACTTTCAGTACAGCCTGGCCTACAGTACAGACTCTTCTTGTGGGGCCTCATTTAAAACTGGCAGTCTTTCAAGGTTACTTGATAAATAATTCCAGGTAGCATGCTCAAGGAGGGGTTTGTTGTTTCCAAATTCCAAAAGAGGCCAATTAGGCATTGGACATCTTTCTCATCAGTAGGAGCATCAGATAGACCATATTGTCTTCATCTTGGTTGGGATATCATTACATGCCCCAGAAAAAATGGACTCCTAGAAATTTCACCAGTGTAGCAAGAAGCTGAATTTTGGGGAGATTTCCCCAAAATTTAGGTGCACATTTATCTTACCAATATGCATAGAATGGTTGCTACTTCCTGTTTAGTAGATGTAATCATCATAATATCATCAATTTGTTGAACAGTAAGGTGCCTCATGAGATGGAGGAGTGATCAAGGTCCCTGAAGACTAGAGAACAGAGGACTAGAGAGTTGATGTAGGCCTTAGGTAGGACAGTGAAGAAGTACTGCTGAGCATGCCAGATGAAAGTAAACTGAATCTGATAATGTTTACACATAGACACTGAGTAAATATACTTTTTTCCAGATCAATAGCTGCATACCAGGTGCCAGGGAATGTATCAATTTCTCTGGGAGTGAAAGTCATATGAAGCAAGAGGTGAAATTGGAATCATCAACTAATTTACAAGAATCCAGTGTCTTTCTCTAAGATCTGTGTCTTCTGCACAAGACAAATAGGTGAGTTGCAGTTGACCTGCGATCTTCAATTTCTGGATGATGCCACTGATCTGTGCAATCAATCCTAGAGTGCAGTATTAATTTATTTTCATTATGTTGGTAGAAAAGGAAAGTTATGGTACCTTCCACCTGAACTTTCCTTTCATAATGTCCATTGTGCCATGGTTTTCTGTACCCATTGAGCATTCCAGAACTAAAGAAATAATGGCCAGGTGAGTTTAGGCACCATTAGCTCATACGACCATTTTCCACTCTATCTCTATAAGCTCCTACTTTGACTAAGGAACTTTAGGGGCCACAGTGGTTTGGGGGTCTCCAAAATGCTAAGGTTAACAATGTACATTTTAATGGAAAAAAAATCAGCAGTAGACATGGTACTATTTTACTTAAAATGAAGAAGGTTATGATATTTAAAAATAATGAAGACACAATGATCAATAATTGGAGAAGCCTGGACACAGGAAATGGTGACAGGACTTCTACTCTTAAATTCCAATGTTTTTTTTCCAAAAATGAATGTGCAATGAGACACACCTTGTAGGTGCCAGGGTTAATGGAAAACCTGCGGAATTTATTGGGAGCAACTGGCTTCAGAGTGGCATCGGCAGTAAACTGTGGAGACTGTTATCTGCTTACTTGGAGGTCAGTCTGAGAGGAAGAGAATGTTTGTTTTTTCTTAAACCCCAAGGTCTTGCTAGCTATCTCTTGTATGTAGGGAGTAATATACTGAAAAGTAGGCACTCTGTTTTATCATGAAATGTATGCATGCTTTTAGTCACATAAACCCTGCAGTATATAAGCAGGAACTAGTTAAGAATAAAGTTGTTTGCTGTCTGTTATTGCTAAGCTTCAGACCCCCTGATCCCGTCTTTCTTTCTTTCTCATCATTCCTTAATATCATTTGAGCTTGGTTTCACAGGAAGCAACATCTGGCACCCAACATGGGGCTTGAAGAAGAAAAAGAAGACTCCAAGAAAAGGAAAAGTCTCCATTAGAGGCATGTGTGTCCAGCTTATAGAAGAGGACTCAAGTCATATTGGTAAAGTAAGTATTTTCCTTGCAGCATCGGGGTAATGGGTAATCACAATAGGCAGCTGGAGGAGTATGTGTGTGTGTGTTGAAAACATTGTTAGAAGCTACTGGGGTGCCTGTTAAAACATCTGAATTATTAAGCTTATTTGATCTCATTCAAAAACATTATTATTGGTTTCAGCCTTAAGGCCATAATGTTTTAAATCTTAAGTAATGGAAATTAATTATGAAGCCTTTGCAGTGAGCATAACAAAACGGGGAAGATATTCCTGTTTCTATTTGGTCATTGCATTCAGTCAAGCAATGAACCACCTAGCCCCTGCTTTCTCTTAAACTCTAAGTTGTATTTTTTTTCTCAATCTCCCACTGCCTCTTCTGACCCTGTTTGGACAGTTGCTTGGGCTGGACTCAGCAATTGATGCCCAGACAGGGATCTAATAAGGGAACTCTTAAAGCGTAAAGTGAGGAGATGCTCCAGGGATGTCCATTACAAATACTACAAATGAGCCTTTGTGGGTTGAGCAGTGGCCCTTATCTATAGAAAAGTTAGAGGCTCTAACTCAGTTAGTTCAAGAACAGTTTAAAGCAGGACATATAGAAGAATCTCATAGTCCCTGGAATTCTCCAGTATTTATTATAAAATAGAAATCAGGAAAATGGAGAGTGTTAACTGATTTGATAAAAGTTAATGCTGTAATTCAACCCATAGAGTCATTACAGCCTGGCTTGTCCACACCAGTTATAATTCCTAAAAACTGGTCTATTATTATAATAGATTTTTAAAAATTGCTTCTTTACCATACCTTTAGCAGAGCAAGATAAAGAAAAATTAATTTCTGAACTTGTTCTTAATGAGCCGCCTTTATATAAAAATTCATATACACCCAAATCAAAAAATATTCAGTAGGAACAATGCCATGCCAAACAAAAGTCAGTACTCATTAATGGTTCCTATGGAATTGTAACAGATTGGTCCCCTAAGGGGTATGCAATTCAGGATTGTAGTTCTGACTCAAAGTGTTCTGTTAAGTTACCTTGGTTTAATCTAAGTAATTATTCTACTGAAATTTATACCAATGCTACAAATAAAATCTTTTGACAAGAAATGGGAATGGCAGCCCCATCTCCTTTTGTTAACTTAAATCCTTGAAAAACAGCAATTTGGAAACTGGCCATGAGTTTAGCTCCTATTCATATTTGAAAAAGAAATACATTTTCATAGCTTTAAAACTGAAAATTCTTGTTAAAAACTATATATTGATGTTTCAAATATGCATTAACTTAAGTATTTTAAGTATTTAACATTATTCTAACAAATTTAATTTTGACGGTAATTATATGTGGTAAAATATTTGTTTAAAATAATGACTTAAGTATGAAAAATATAAAAGATGTATTTTTATTAATAGGAAAAAGAGAATAGTTTTATCCTAAAATGAAATGAATAACTGTTACAAAATGAGAAAAATATAGGGCAAAGCCTAAACTAATATAATAATTGATGAGGGTTTGCAAAAATGAAACTTATGGTCAAAATCAAGAAAGATTTAATGATTCTAAAACGACAATGTTTTCTTGGACTCTTAGCCTGTTCT